>JZLH01S0251870.1:44026-61246 GCA_001188425.1 Eucidaris tribuloides
AAACTTTGTGTTGCTACTTTTTATGAATGTGCTGCAAGGCATTGTACAGCACACTGTGGCAATTCGCATACGTTGTGCTTCATAGCGCATACCTGTGGTTAATATATTAGTTTTACCTTGTGGTTATAGTCTGAGGATCCACACGTAACTTGATTTCAAGAATTTCAAGATTTTTTCCAACAATTGTAACTATCATTATTTGGAAAATCACGAATTCCACACTGAAGAAATAAGAAAATTAGAGCCGCCCACAGAAATTGACTAATGTCCACCAGTATACTTCTCAGTCTTTCAAGTGACAGCATTGCATACGGTAAGAGTTTCAAGGACCCTTGTGTAAAGATCCCTTCATATCAATAATGCTGTGGATATGTCAATGTCAAATAGCGATTATCCCATTGAAACATCAATGTAAAGCCCCTGATCAGTGACATACTGTACAGGACAGGGCAATGTTATACCTTGGGAAGTTGGTGATATTATCCAGAGGATCAACACATCCCACAAGATCCACACTTACAATCAATTCTCATCACCTGCAAGAGAACTTTGCTTCTATTGTATATTCACACAGGCCTGTGTGTGTGTGTGTGTGTGTTGTGTGGTGTGTTGTTGTGTGTTGTGTGTGTGTGTAGTGGGTGTGTGTGTGGTGCTGTGTGTTGAAGTGTGTGTGTGTGTGTGTTGTGTGTTGTGGCTGTTTGTGTGTGTTGTGTGTGTGTGCTGTGTGCTGCTGTGTGTGTGTGTGTGTGTGTGTGTGTGTGTAGTGTGTGTGTGTGTGTGTGTGTGTGTGTGTGTGTGTGGTTGCTGTGTGTGTGTGGTGTGCGAGTGTGACACTGGACGCGTGGTGGGAAATCGAGGACACAACAATGGCGAACTGTACATTTGAATCGAGGACACACACGGAACCGAGGACGTCCTCGTTCGAAACGCTGGGAAATAGCAGCATAATCAACCTGTAGCTTCCATTAGGGGTAGGGTCTTCACCGTTACGTATAATTCGTAGCAGGTCCTCGCGTCAAGCGGTAATGTACGCTATTGGCGTCCTCGATGGAATATAATTCCCTACTAACACAATGTCTCGGTTCTGTTATTTCATACCTATTCTTTAAATGAGTCCCTCGATTTCCACCAGAAACGCGCATAGTGTTGCTGGTGTGTGTGTGTTTGTGTGTGTTGTGTCGGTGTGTGTGTATGTGTGGGTGTGTCTGTGCATGTCGTGTATAGTGTGGGTGCATGTCTAGTGCATGTTTGTCTGTGTGTGGTGTCTGTGCAGGTGTGGTCTGTGCTATGGTGTGATCTGTGTGTGTGTCTGTGTGTGTCTGTGTGTTGCTGTGTTGTCGTGTTCTGTGCGTGTGATGTGTCTGTGTCTGTGTGCCGTGTATGCATTCTGTGTGTGCGTGTCTTCGCTGTGTCTCATGTTGTGTGTGTGTTTCTGCTCTATCGCTGTGTGTGAGTGTGTATTGTGTGTGCGTTTGTGTTTTCTTAGAAAACAGGTGTGTATGTCAGCACAGGCTAACATCACTACTAGATTGTTCAGATGGAAAATGTGATCAACAGTAAAACCTTATGACAACATGAATGCAGACTTGCCAATACCTTGCGCAATTGATATGACATTATGAGAAAGTGCAGATCAATAGAAATGTACGGAAAATCAAATAAAATTTTTGCATGAGAAAGGGCTAAAATCCGGGAGTTCGCATGCTTCAATTGTCTGAGCAGTGTGAATGTGCACTATACCAACCTGGCTAATTGTCCCTATTTTCCAGGGAACTGTGCCTATTTTTAGTTTGTTGTGTCCCATTTTTTAAATTTTTTTTAACAAATAATTTATGTGAACCATTATATGCCATAGGATTTTTAGGAACAGTCCCCATTTCGTTCTTCAATTTCAACATGATTTTTGTCCCTATTTCTTTGGAATTTCAGGGGTTGGCAGGTAATGCTGGTATTACAAGGTGAGTGCACCATGTCTGAGGACATTAGAATAAATTGTTGCATACGTGATTTTAACGACAGTTAATTTTGGCTTGAAGCACTGATGAGTAAAGCTTAGGTATTTAATTCAAGTAATTATTATTTTGCCAAACAACATTAACTCCAAGACTGTACACTTACTGAAAGAAATGTGAAGCCTTTAGTTCAATACCAACAAAAGTTTAGAAATAAACATTACACGGTAGACTTCTGCTTGATCCTCGCTTGACTGAACGATTCTTAATGAAAAAAAAACAACTTCTAAGTTGCACACAGATGTCAGGCATCAGAGATAAGCAAGCACAGTCATTTCTTGCACATACTGTAACACAAACTAGGAAACTGTGCATTTCAATGGACTAATTAGTAACTCATTAATCTTCTTATTTTTTTTTTAGTAACTGCCATCATTTCTAATGCAACTATGTGGTGACTATTTCTTGGCATGGTGGATTTTAACATAACCTATTCTGATTATTGTTCTAATGTTAGGAATTCGTGTTCATTGGTGACCGCGTAAACGCGATCAATCAATGTAGAGCTTGTAGAATTTTCTTTTTTATCTTGTTTTCTTATTCCTGTTTCTCTGGTCATTTTTTGTGGACACATATCCATTTACGCATCGCTCAATCATACTTGTTACTTACATGAGCTATGTCACGTGTGAACCCTCAATCACACATTTATTGTTAGTAGTGGTCACATTGCCCGTGACGTCATCTATGACATCAGTAGTAAAAGCTAGAGTTAACCTTATTTGCAATATCTCAAGCCGGACGTAGCGATAAACAACCAAACTTTGGCAAGGACGTCAGCAGTTTCAGGGTAGGTTCATCTTTTTGGTCCCAACCACGTGCGCGCGCAGCATCTTCACATCGTGTGCGGGCGCGTCAAAAAACAAAAAATGCCTCAACATGAACTTGTTATTAAACGGAACTATATGTTTAAGGTCATTTGGAGCATTTTCGTTGCGCGCGCACACTTTCGACCAAAAACATATTATTCTCGATGAATTTAGATGTTCGTCTGAATTCCTACATCGTTTTAGAACCTTCCCGCACCATCAGGACACAAAATATTGCTATCCTATGCCCCCATAAAATATAAATGCGGCGCACATGGCGCGTAGTGAAAAGATGGCGTATTTTTTAAATCGCTGATAACTCTAGAATTACGGTGACCCCTACTTTATTCTTATCTTGATAGCCTTATGATCTGCATTGATAAGGTTTCAGATATCACTTTCTATGACAAATTCTTCTGATGTCATCTATGACGTCACAAAGTAAATCGCGCTGTTTTGCGCATATCGTCATGACTGGAGTAGAGTGTGAATACACTAACTTGGTCCTTAGTAACTTCAGGGTCTAAAGGTGATCACTGGATGTCATCAAATGCGTGCGGTCGAAATCACGACGAAACGAGTACGCACCAGCACCGAATAATTAAGTATTTTTGAAGAGAAGTTAGGTGAAAGGACTGTTCGGACAGTTACTGATAACGCCATATAGATGTTCACAATCTATTATGGTCTAATAGATCGGACATGAATAAGTGAATCAACAAATTCGTAGCTCGTGACGAATTAAATCTAGTCTTTATTCTTGGCTGTTGGTTCCCTTCTTGGATCCATGCGTATATTATTATATTCTTTATAGCTATGAACTCAAATCAACAATTGAAGTCAACAGATGTGAGATGGAAATGGCAGGCTCAGTAGTTTAGCAATTCAAATGATTCCGATGTGTAGATTTTCTGCCCCTGCTATGTAACATGGATGTGGCAGTACTCCTAGATGTCTCAAGTAGGTATTAGTATCAGGAAATCACCAAGTTATTGGCATTCTGTTAATGTGAAGTGAGTCATGACATCATGAGTGTTGATCCTTCTCTCACAGTCTCATAAAGTGGTCTCGCAATACTGTTATGGGAGGGGGTTTACTGAGGCAGGGCGGAGGGGGTAAAATGTTATTGTACATGAACCACAATCCACACATCCCATGGTTCAGGAGGTGTTCCACAGCGTTCCACTTTCTCCAGAAGAGGCTCTTTTTGTTTGGTTTGTCTCTAGTTCAGAAAATTCTTATAATACCACTTTTTTTACAGTAAATCTTTAATGATCAACATGTTTTGCAACCAAACACGGGGTGTAATCGTGAAACTCTGGAATTGACGCATCAACCACATCTGTTTCCACAGCAAAATAGCCCCAGAAACTCAGGCGCGGCGGAGCGAAAAATTAGAAGCGAAACAAGCCCAATATGGGGGTCCTGGAGCAGGAAAATCAAACTTTTTTTCTCGACTTTTGACATTGAGAATGCTCTGGAACGGAAATTTGGGCTGAGAAAATGGGGTTCAAACGCGCACAATGCATTATCACGCCGAATTATACAAGTGCATTCCCCCCCCCGCCTCAGCAATCATCACGAAGCCACATTTTCCATTATTTCATGGTTAATTCATTTTTTTGTATTTGTACCAAGCTTATAAACTTTCTCCAGTCTTTTCAGATGCAAACAACCTTGCACTGTTCCATACATCCTCTAGGATGTTGATTTGTCTGCAAGGCAGTGACAAGTTCAGTATGATATCAATAATGTATCACCTGGGAGTAAATGACCTTGGCAGCTGCAGAAACATACACATGACAGTCATGTTCATGTATGCATGTATGTGCAGGAGTCTATGAATGTTTGGTGCAATACAATGACATACACATACAAACAGCTTGCAACTGTATACAGGTAATTTCCAGCAAAAGTCTTGAATTGCGTTAGGGAATCTGCGCACTTGGGAAGTTGACCTATTGGCTGCAGAAACGGGTTATGCCATGTACTATCTTTGGCAGCTACAGAATACTGGTTGCAACCTGTTAAATTAGACTCCAAAATGATAAACGTCACTGTAAGCTAGATCAACCCAGGCAAATCTAGTGACAGTTCTTTGCTCATTTAATTGTTTCAGCATTTGTTTTCCACCATTAATGTGAAATTAAGATGGTCATCAATGCCAGCAGGATTCAGTTCCACTTTTCATTTCCCACCAAATCGAGTACAGCACTCACCCATCACACACACACACACACACACACACACACACACACACACACACACACACACACACACACACACACACACACACACACACACACACACACACACACACACACACACACACACACACACACACACACACACACACACACACACACACACACACACACACACACACACACACACACACACACACACACACACACACACACACACGCAGCCTCATATATGGCAAATTTCATTTCCCACCACAGTAGAGCACCATAGAAGTAGCTTTGCACAGGAAATACAGTGCTGCCATGCAGTTCCAGTGAAAGACATACGTGAAAGTCTGTGTACACACTGGGGGGATTTCCCCGTCTGGTACAGGGGCCTCACACTACTGCAGGAGACTAGCTTACTGTATACAATATCAGTGTGAAGATCCAGGGTAAGACAATTGGGGGGAAGAGAAATATCTTTTCAAGAATAAAGTAACAATAAATCATATAAATTCTATCAGTTTCATCAAATTAAACTGATTAAGTAAGGACCCGTCATCCATTCTGTTGAATGTGAATTTGCAGACACATCTGTCTACAAATGATGATGGATGACTTGGACTGAATTGCACACCTCATACAGCCATGGGACCTGGTGAATGAATTGGGCAATCATAAGGTTCCATATTTCTTTGTGAACTTTCTGTAACTTGTGTACCATCATAATCAGGGAAAGTAAAAGTAGTAGTATGAGAAGAAGTAGTAGTACATGGAGCAGTAAAAGTAGTAGTAGCAATAGTAGTAGTAGTAGTAGTAGTAGTAGTAGTAGTAGTAGTGGTAGTAGTAGCAGTAGTAGTAGTAGTAGCTGTAGTAGTAGTAGTAGTAGTAGTAGTAGTAGTAGTAGTAGTAGTAGTAGTAGTAGTAGTAGTTATAGTTGTAGTAGTAGTAGTAGTTCTGTGCGGTCCTGTGCCAAGCAATGCCACAATGCCACAATATGCTGCAAAATAAGCACATGATAACCTTAAAACTACCAATATACACATTGTAATTTCTCACTTCGACCCCCCCCCCCCCTTTCAAAGAAGGTTGATGTCAGGTCTTATGTTTGCTCGTTACGAACACGATATGGAGATAGACTTACAGGCAAAAAAAGTAAAGACTTCATTGACAGTAATTATTCATGTGCATATGCAGTGCAACTTTATTTTTCAGATCAAACACATATTCATTTTTGTAAAGTGATGATGATATTTCATTAAAATGACACTAAAGAATTATTACTGACATAACAGACATAAGTATGAATGTCGATTGGGCATGTACTTTCTGAGTAATTTAACAATATAACACGACTGACAGACTACTTGGATGATTCAACAAAACATTAATGTACACTGGTGAGGTAGAATGGAATAAAGGCTCGCTTCTTTGTTGACTCTTATGATAAAAATGAGGGCACCAGTTGTATTCAGCATGATTGTTTTAATGTAGCATTCATTCTACTGTTCAAGTCGTTACACATTGATGCCCTGACATTGAATATTTAATTGTGCTTGTACTTTGAGACTAGTTTGTATTCCTGAGTGGTTAAAAATTGGTTTTCAACATCTAGAGTAAACGAACATGGCTTATTAGAACCCATCCAACCATATCGACGGAGTGTTTGGCGTGTTCAAACACCCCCTTTTGCAAAACACACCCCCTTTTCCTGAAAATACCTCTTTTTTTGAAAAGGGGGTGTTTTAAATTTCCGGAACAGACGGAATAAATGGTGAGTCTTCGGTCGTTGGTTAGAAAATTTGGCCGTGCAAAAAGTTCGTTTGTTTGGCTGTGCAAGATTTGGCCGCTGAGAGACTTTTCGGCTGCTGGGCTGACTGAGAAAAATTTTGGACTTCAGATTTTGCCGCGGATGAACACCCGTACCCCCCCCCCTCACACACACACATGTGAAAATTCTTGCCTTCCATCTACAACTTCATCATCATCATCAACCATGTCAACAGCAACAACAGACCTTTAAGACACGCAAATACTTTTTAGAAGGTCCTGGTGATGCGCATGCATCAAGGTGATTGCTGCACGAGAAAGCCAATGCCTATCTCCGATGCGTGTACAGTCTGGTGACATTCCGAGACGCGCGTCCGGCCTCAGTGCGCACACCGTATCGTGCGCTATCTGTATCCATAGCAACCAGCCAGACGAGTAGGTGATGTAAACTGGATACCCATGACGCACACCTTGCATGTTGAGGTAGAGGGTAAAGTTGCTACCATCTATGTTGATGGTATAGATGCCTCTATTAGAGTCGATCCAATATATTCGATTACCTGAAATGTTAAATGTAAACCAACAGTCCAAATTTCATTTACTTCTACTTATTTCCAAATAAACATTCACTGGATTTACGTAATTATACGGTGTCAGCTAGAAAATGTATGCATACTTTTAGTGTGTGTGTCCATGTTGTTTGAAACCTTTTAGTATTGTATTGAAGGGCAGTGGTATTATTGCGAGAAGTTAAAAATGCTTCAAGAAGCAAAATAGGTGAAAACATAATAAAAATGTATACCAGCTGGAGTGTTTATATATCCTGCTGGAAGGATTGATCTTGAATTTGTTTACATGAGGTGGAACAAGCATTTATTGACCAGTATCGAATGAAGCTCAGGCGCTGATAGAAATGGATTCCACAGAGAGCTTTACCACAAATTCCACCGTCACAGCATTTTCTGAAAATAATTTGTACAACCAAAAAAAATATATGACTCAAGATATTTCACAGCAGAATCCTAAAACGGTGCAGGTAATTCTGTTATTCACTATGTCCTATCAAGGTTTACTTCCAACCTTGTCGTTTCTATTTATTTCGGCATAAGTTTCCAATTTAGATTCCTCGGTGGTTTTATTGTGTGTGTATTTCATGATTTTATTGAGGTACGTTATACTTGTATGCTTGTAAAAATATTTTGGTGACCAGAGTAGTATAGTAAGTTGTGGACTCGAAGTTGACAAGGGTTGAAAAAAAAACGTTTTCATTCATCCTATTTTCCTTTAGTGGTACATTCAAGATCAAGATATATATTCAAATTACATACTCTTACCTTCTTCATCAAGTGTCCAGCTCATGATGTAGTTCGATTTTTGTCGAGTCACAGTTTCCACGACCATCTCAGTTATGTTAAGACGTTGAATTCCTCTTAGGCCAATCCAGTAAAGTTGCCTTTCAAATAAATCATAGTTAAGGCATTATCATAATGTTTCCAGGAAAGCCCAGATATGACACAAATTTTCTAACGCTAGTTTTTCCAGGAGTTCAAAGTTCAGTTCAACTTGTCGTGTTGTCACGGAGTGTGTGAAAGCACACACTTTTATTGTCCTCCTGCACGTCCTTCCATTGCATTTCCCTTCAGGTTGATGCTTTGATTTAGCACAGCAAACTTGGAATGGGTTGAAAAGCGATGCTGTCATTTAATAGACTGTGTATTCAAAATCAATGAAGCAAGACCAATGAAATTTTCACAAAAGTTAAAAAATGAAATGGGTTTTCTAACTGTGAACACTTAATTCAGAATAATACTTGATTTTAGATTTAATTCAGCTGTATATTAGAGGGACAGTTTTGTTTGTTGGGGGGGGGGACACACTGTAGACGGTGTACCCACCTATGACATCGATGAATCGCTAATCGTTTTATATATTGTCGTGTTGAGAACACCACGCTTACTCCTGTTTCCTTTCCCGCCAAACGACGTCTTCTAATTGTTGTCAGTGATTTATCATTATCCGGAACTTCGATCCAATAAATATATCGATCCAATTTATCGATCACCATGTCCTTTATTTCTGATGGCAATAATATAACAAATTATCGTTATTGTTAGTAGTTGCGTAGAATAGGAGTAGAAGTATAGAATTTATAAATAAAACTGCGTAAGTAGAAGTTTGAACTACTTTTATTTCTAGTTTTGTAACAACTGATGAAAAGGCGTGAAAAGGCTTTCGAAATGAAAATAAAGTTAAAATTAAATATATTGAATATATAAACCTTTATCATATCATGCATTGATGGAAGAAGGTGTCGAGCTTTTGATTGCTGTCAATATATCTAACATTTCGTTTGTTATGCAATTAAGATGAAACTGGAAATAACGTGATTTTTTTGTTCGCATGACCACGAAAGCTAACGCCAGTGTGCTAGCAAATGCCTTTCATTTTACTACGAAACAAAACAGAATTAAAAAAAATAAGGGTATGAATAATTTTGTTGTAAATTGTACATGACGGTCTGGTTGTTGTCACCATTTTATACATAATTCATTAATGAATGTGTCCATGTTGTTATTGTCCATTGTTGACAGGGCGCTGAAAGTTAGCCTTATACAATAAAAAAAAGCCTGGTACTCTGCTTCAATGTATTCGGATTTTAACTTTCGCCGGATTTTTTTTTGAGAGTCTGAAATCAATGTGTGTGCCAAATCTCATGACCATTGGTCGAAAACTCAGGGATCACTATGATCCGCAAGATTTTTCACCCGATTTAATGTCGTAATACTCATATTCCATGACAACGCAGTTTCTGACATATTAAAGAAAAATGTGTCTTTCACATCTTGACCATATGACCAATGTGCGTGCCAAATCTCATGAGCATAATGGCTATAATTGAGGATTTAGTTTAATCTGCTAGATTTTCACCTGATTTATTGTCATAATATTCCGCTACAATAGCAACACAGTGTCTGACACACCCGGTGCAAATGGAAACATTGTTTTTCTGATTGGTTTTGAAATAAGGTTTTCAAAAATATATAGTTTTCGGACAAAAATATCCGGCAAAATTACAAAGTGAACCTGACTATAATCAGATAATAAGGGTCAATTTGTCGGTAACAATAATCATGATAATTGCAGAATTGGGAGGTGGTTGGACACTAGTAGATATATTATCACTTAAAGTGATAGGCTAGCATTGTGGAGATTCAATTTAAAAAAAATTGTCAAATTTTGATATCTAACTATACATGGTCGTGTTCATATGTACAAATAAACAGCCTAGAATAAAAAAAAAGTTTGGAAAGTTACACTGCCAATGGAAAGTTATGCATGAATAAACAATTAAAACGCGGGGCCAGTTTAAATAGCGTAGGTGTACACACAGTAAGTCTATGGGAGAAAATGGTCAGGTGAATCCGATCAACTTACGATTTTCACTTTTTTTAAAGCACTAAATAATCATTTTGAAATACCATGTTTTCAGGGCGTTATTTTTTAGACCTTATCAAAGACTATGGTAGCATGGGGAATCATGTAGCTCAGATTTTTATAACTGTGGTAAATGTTAGCCAATACCTTTAATGAAGATGAGATATCACTAATTCTTGTTGGCTTAGTTATTAAAGTTAGACAAGATTCAGTAGCCAAAATACAAAAAAAAAAAATGTATGATACCGTTTGAACTGCTAAGTAAGTTTATATCAAAGTCTCCCATAAATTAAAAAAAACCACGTTTTTGTTACAGGATTGCTAATATTTGCTGAATATAATTGATAAAATTGATACTATTTGATGTCAGGAGGTTTGTAAATTGTACCGACTATTTTCAGCACCCGCGGGATGATTGTTTCTACAAAGTCTACAAAGATAGTTCATATAGTATTCACATTTTTAATTCGTCTATGGGTACATGCTGAAAGTGACGTGCAATATTATAAGCATCACAACTCCACCACCAGCCTTATCAGGTCTGTTATTTACAATTAAATCATGAATGGGAAGGGAAAACAGGTGAGTGATCAGAAAGCCAAGTTTTACTTAAGCCAGTTACAGAACAATTAGACTTGAAACCTTCCAGTAAAGTTTGTAATGTTTCAAAGTTTTTGTTGATACCAAATATTTAAATTTAACATTGTAAAATCGTTGTCACTAGGTGAAAACCGGAAATAAACTGCTGTTCAGTATAATATTCTGAAACTAATATACTGTCCAGTCATTCGCGTCGAGCTCAATATCAAAAACTTTACAAACATTTAATTGGTCAATTACATCGCGTTGAAAATTGTTGGTTAATTCAGAAGTATGATACGATTGAAAAGTATTATAGAATTCTTTACTGTTCAAAGAATCGAAACAAAAATCATTAATATGGCTTGATTGGTGTCCGCGGTTGAGATCCCGTGGACAGGATTGCTGAAGTAAAATGTATCTGATGCAGTGGACATGAAATGAGAACGAGGGAGGAGGGGGGGGGAGGAGAGGGATAGTAGGGGTGGAAGATGAGAAAGGTAGGATGAGAAATAGGTGGAAGAGGTATTGGACAACTGCGCTACTTACGATCCTATGCTGACTGCATTGTAGAATTGCACATAATTGATGTGCTGTTATTTTGTGGACTTCCTTTTCCGTTATGATTATATTCTCTAGCTGACCCATTCGCATGGTATTTGTCTCATCATATGCGATATTATAAAAGCTAGACTTAAGTGCACTTACCGTCTGCATATATAAACGTTGACCAAGTAGTTTCATTCAGTTTGCTTCGTCTGATCTCGTAAGTCTTATTTCCTTGCTGTGCGTTAAGATGGGACCAATACAAGGTATCTTCTATGGAATCGTAGGCCAAATGAGTGTTCCGCGTTATGGTTCTCCCCGAAACCGACACTAGTGGAGTAAATTGAAGATCACTCAGCTCACTCACCAAGACAGTAGACGTCAAGAAGTTTCCAACTAGTATTCTCTCCTGAATACCTGATGAATGATGTTCAATCATATATTTCATTTATATAGTTATGACGTCTTCCCCTCATGATTATTCGGAAAAACATATGTCATAGTTCTAATAGACCTTGTTAGAAATACCCTTAAAACTAAAAAATAAAAAATAAAAATAAAAACACATGCCAAGTGTTACAGTTCTAGCCAGACAGTTTTCTCAGAACTGAGTAGAAAATGGCAAAAGTAAATAAAATTGTGGAGTTGATACTTTATCTCCAATATCAACGATAACAGACAAGAGAATATTCTCAATATATCGACGAGGATTTGGGCGTCTTCTCCAGTTGCATGACAACAAAGTTCCAAAGCAAGGCGAGTTCTGAAACCCCGGTTACAAAATGCAATTCTGAGGTTTATTGAGTTCAGATTTTAGAGCTGTCGTCTATAATATGCCGAATGCAGTATGGACTGGATTTTAAATATCGCCTCATGATTTTCTGTCAACTTCGTGTATATGGTGGGATGTTTTTAGATAAAGTGCAACGGCTTTAATCTAACTCTGTCCAAAGGTTTGAGATGGGAACACAATTACTCCCAAGAGCTTTTGTGTGGGATCCTGAACAAGCTCCTTGTCTACAGTTTTTTTGCATCTGCCACTCACGGGGGCGGTAATCATTCTAAAGAACACCACCGACAACATGGCGTCTTTGCACTTTGTCCTCTCATTCACTGAAAAAGGCCTTTCCATATTCTTCTATTAATGGAATTCATTGTTGCCAATATAAGCATATTCTTCACCAATGCTACCTGACCTCTGACCAAATTTCACGTAACCTGAGTAGAGAAACCATCCACCATGGTTGAATATTAAAGACACAAGTTAACAATAACCAAAGCTTAAAGCGCAAGTCTAGTTTTGGTGATTATTCTTTTTATTTGAAAGCTTTATGCCCAAAGGTCACACCAACAACAGATTCTGAATGTATTTCGTTTTTCATTAATTAAAAAAAGCGAAAGAAATTCATAATCTCTTATTGGTGTGATATGACCTTTGGGCATAAAGCTTTCAAATAAAAAAAAAATGCCAAAACTAAATTTGTGCTGTAAAGTAATCCGCATAATCCACAATAAGGTCTAATAATGAAGAACTGATCTTGAAAATGGTCTAGTGCTTTAAAAAGTGAAATTCTATGAGTATTCAAGTTATCCGGATTCACTGGCCCATTTCCTCCAATAGAATACTGTTTACAGATCTTGGCTATTTTATTCTTCACCGCAGTGGTAATAGTTCATTCGTGCATAACTTTCCAAACTTTTGTACTCTTGGATGGTTGTCCATTTAAGCATAACTAAAGTATGTAGCTCACATCAAAGTCTGACCTTTGTTAATTGAAGCTCTACAATGTTAGCTTGTGCCTCCAAGAACAAACAAAGGCTTAACATATTGCTAATTACAATATCAGTCGCGTGCAATTCTTATCACATCATAATGAGCTTGTTTGCATGTCTTACTGGTCATTAAAACTGAAATAAACAACACCGACTCACTGCAATCAATTCCATTAAATCCCAACGGACAGGAACACGAATAACCGTCTTCTAATTTGATACAGGTTGCTCCATTCCTGCACGGATTGCTAAAACAATCATTGGCAGCTGGAAAAGAAACACACACGATATTTTAAGTTGTTAAAATATTTTATGTGATCGATCAATTGCACACCGTGTGATGGTCACATCGAAGGAGTAATGTACTTTAAGTTATAATCAGGGTTACAATAAGATGGGAAGTATCATTTTTCTTCAATGAGATTACAAATTCTTCCAAAGGACCACAATGTAATGTGTATATTAAGGCAATCCATACCCGCCACTCTCTTACCACCAGTTCATTTTTACCTATACTGGAACACGCCTATGAATCACTTGTTGGATTTATAGCTCAGAAATGGTTTTTATTTGTAAATCATGAAGATGTGTTGTTGGTAATAGTGAACAGCACAAAATAATCTTCAAAGTTATACTTCCGTCCTGGTCATAATTTTATGTGTCATTACCAATAAAAAGAATAAGGCAGGCAAAAATGTTGTATTCTACCTCTTGAGGTAAGTTTTCTTTATAAAGAATGGAACATAAACGTATTGGATATATTTATATACATATACAATTATAGTTGATGTTTGAAAACCAGTTTCACCCTACTGGAAAAAATACAATGTCGTTCCAGTGTGTAAACATAGTAACACAGTGTGAACACACTGTATGTGGGCTTGGTTCATTTTCATAAAGTGACACTGTGATCAATGTGTGGTCAAAGAGTTCACACTGTGACGACCCTGTATTCCTTCTGGAGGGTTTTGGTCACTGTGTGGAATTGGTGAATTGTCAAAGAGTGACATTGTGATCGCTGTGTGAACACACAGTCACCACAGTGTGTTTTATCCGGAAAGGTATTGATCCTACCTGGTATTTTACATGTTATTATTTTTTCGTAGCACGGTACGGCCATTTTTTCAGTCATCGATGTATAAGATGAATTGCCGCCCGTGGTTTGGGCGTCGACGACACCTTGTATCCGCCTCCCATCGGCAAGTAAAACGAATGGACATGTTTTATTGGAGAGGCACGGACAGCCATGGTTTCCTTGAACAACTGTGGTTGAAAATATGTAAAACGAAATTTACAGTCCTCTTATGTTTCAACGTGGTTACGCAAAGTAATGACCATTCACTATTTTATCATACTTAAGTATCTGAGTTTCCTGTGCAAATGTGGTATTCGTGTGTATTCTTATATGTTGACGTACCGCACAACCTTAAAACAATATAGTAGGTTTGTATACACACGATTGTCATTTATATATTTCTAGAATATGCAAAGAACCATTTAAAGATTGATTCCCGTATTTGCAAGTCCATCACTTCCCTTCATTATCAATACCAAACGGTAGTTTAGTACTTACAAATGCAGTGTTTGAGATCCATTCGTCATGAATTTGTTGTTTTATGAGAGAAACTAATAAAAATATGCTACCAGATTATTGTTCTTTCCGTGAGTTTAATTTTTGCTCAAATTGCGGATAAGGGTTATGTGTACGTTGGCATGACTAGCGGAGCACGTTCTATGACAGGTGTTTATTTATACTAATCTTCACATTGTGGACGATCTGAGCTGATTTCATTCATTTTGCCGTTTTATGGCGTGCAAATCCCGTACTCTGTCTTTAATGGATTCGTTGAGTGGGTTGACAATCGGATAACGACGATTATAACCTGTAAGAGTGAACGTAAAACTATGTAAAATCGAGCTTGCTTAAATTTTTCATGAATCATTCTCGATCGATGCCTTAATATTGCTAAAATATATTATATATTTAGGATTATTATCGGAAAAACAGTCTGGCAAAAACGTTGATTAAATATTTACTTACATGTAATACATTGTAGAATAGCGATGACATATTTCCAGGTGATCTGCAAAATAGAAAAAAGAGACACGTTTTTATTAATTTCTTACTCAAGAAGAGAGAAGAGGAAGAGGAAGAGGAAGAAGAAGAAGAAGAAGAAGAAGAAGAAGAAGAAGAAGAAGAAGAAGAAGAAGAAGAAGAAGAAAAGAAAAAGAAGAGAAAAGGAAGAAAAAAGAAGACAAGAAGAAGACAATGAAGACAAGAAGAAGACGAGAAGACAAGAAGAAGACGAGAAGACAAGAAGAAGACAAGAAGAAGAAGAAGAAGAAGAAGAAGAAGAAGAAGAAGAAGAAGAAGAAGAAGTAAAGGGAAAAGGAGAAGAAGAAGAAAAGGGAAAAGGAGAAGAAGAAGAAGAAGACGAGAAGAAGAAGAAGACAAGAAGAAGACAAGAAGGAGAAAAAGAAGGAGAAGAATTCGGGGGACTTGGGAACCCCACTTCTGGTTTGATTGAATACTGATACTTAAAATGTTTGCAATATCATCTGAGTTAAGTGCAGAACATCTCTTTTAATGCATGCCTAAAGATTAAGATTGTGTTAGTACACTAGTATACAGAAGGAAATACCAAATAAGAACCTTCGGCAAAGTATAGGAGCTAGAAACTCCGTTTTAATGGAATAACAATGACTGTAATGATTTAAATCGAATTATTGTCTCGTAAAGAAAAACATTCCTAATATAGAACACACAATAAACTGACCGTTCTTCGGGAGCACTTCTCAAATTCTTAGTAATTACTGATCTTCAGATTTCACAGACACGTCCTTCATAAAAAGCTTAAGGGCATGGGTGACAATTTACTGTTATGATGAAGGAGTACAAATAAGATTTCCTGCCTTTAAGTGTCTTGTAATCAAACGAGAGTGAAATTGGGTTGATTCCATTCTTTATAAAACACAGACGCAACAAAACATTTCGCAGGTTCAACGTCATATTGTTCCCGAAAGACAAATGGTAGAAATCATGCAGCTGATGATTATGTTGCATAATTGACGCTTGAGCCTCCTTCTGACTTAAGACAAAAAGGGTACTACACATACTTATAGTAAGGTATCGTTAAATTATTTACTTTAGAAAAGGATAGAGCATGTACATACATACATACATACATACATACATACATACATGCATATATACATACGGTACACACACATATACATAAATGCATGTATCCATACATACGGTATATTTATACATACATACATACATACATACATACATACATTCACGAAAAATGAATATGGAAATAAATCCATCAATGGAATTGTTGATATCCTAATTGGCCATTTCCGTGATTAACTAATAAATACACACACAAAACATGTAAATACGTGTGACCATCCCTAGAATGGTTAATTAATTGGCCATTTCAGTAATTTTCTGATGAATACATAATACAACACACACGTGTGATGTTTACTTGAGATCCATTTATAGTAAATATTTTGATTACATTACCATTTTCGAACGTGAATCCTCAAAACTCGTTAACATGAAGGAGATAGACTTCTACGTCGATTCTGCTTTAAACCCAGCAACGGCAAACTATCGATAAAGCGAGGCTAGTGACTTGCAATCACACCACTGAATATCAAAATGAACGCCCCCCCCCCCCCTGCAGAAGAAATTCGTGTTTTGGTGTCGATTTCAGCAAAATTGCTTAAAAATACGCGGAATATTTTACGATATCGAAATTATTACAACTTCACGTAATCTTATTGCAACTAGAGATTAATTAAGACGTTTAAACCACTTTCCATGAATTTATTACGTATAAAATAGACAAAAAGTGCAATGTATCATTGACCTTAAGACTAATAATTGATCTCAATATATCAAGTGAAGTGAATGAATTTTGTTGTGCAATCAGTTTGTAAATTAAATACGTGAATTTTTTCCCATCATATTTGAAATTTGTTTTAGATTTGGATTTTTACTTTGTCACGGATTATCAGCAAAAACTGACCTTTCTTCACCAAAATAAAGATAAAATAAATATATTTTAATAGTGTGTCATAAATTATACGTTACTT
>JZLH01S0251914.1:4780-20455 GCA_001188425.1 Eucidaris tribuloides
GTTCCGTACGCTGAAAAGTTTTAAGCATGCATAAAATTTATCGACGTATGCCAAGCGTACAAGCCATGCGCAGCGCGTACGCTCTCAAGTTGCAACGCGAACGTTTTATTCGTCAACAGGATGGAAGCGGTAAGTCACCAAAAAAATAATAATGATGATGATGATGATGATGATGATGATGATGATGATGATGATGATGATGATTATGATGATGATGACGACGACGACGACGACGACGACGATGACGATGGTGAATTCTCATCCTTT
Source organism: Eucidaris tribuloides (assembly GCA_001188425.1). Taxonomy (NCBI): domain Eukaryota; kingdom Metazoa; phylum Echinodermata; class Echinoidea; order Cidaroida; family Cidaridae; genus Eucidaris; species Eucidaris tribuloides. Next base: position 5,048 of record JZLH01S0251914.1, read on the forward strand.
GTGCAGTAGAAAGGACCGATGGGCCTTGAATACAAATAAACGTACCCCACAGACCCCATGGTCAGGCAATTTCCAAACGGTCACGTTTGTGAATATGAAACAAGTTTGATCAATAATACCAAACCTCACAGGAACATACAAATGAATATACTATACAGTGACTCCATAAAACCTAAATTATATCAAAAATACATATCTTGCTGCCATTTTGGGAAACGACAATACAAAAATAATAGAGACATCGCCAGAATTGAATTTAAAAAAATACATAAATGTTTAGGCACCTTTATTGACACAATATGATCACAAATATACATATAGAAAATTGCTTCACTCTAGTAAGTTTGCACTTTAATCAATTACTGCGTATTTTCCGACCTGGTATTTGTTCACTTTACTTCCCGTTTTGTGAGCCTATTACCTGAAAGCATGATAAAACCCATCAGTATTACATGTCATACTTTATTCACAAATGTGTTATTGTTACGGTATTGCAAGCTTCCCTATTATAGTAAGGATACGATCTATAATTCTAAAATGATTTCAAGCAACGTATCCAGGTACATGCACTATGTGGATATGCGTCGATGCGCGTAATTCTAATCGTCCCGCGTTTCGTGAATGACAGCGCTTCAAAATAGTTGCAATAGATAGAAATTATCATGCTTCACTTCCAGAAATGCACATATATAGACTTCTGTGGAATCTGCTGCACATAAATACTGTGTAAAAGTTTAGATCCTGACCGGTTTAGTACTGTATAAACGATAGAATACCGAGTTCGTGCTGTGAGGTGAGATTATCTCGGATAATTCAGTGAAAATGCATTAAGCTGCGTCATTATTTGTCACATTGGCACAATGCAATCACTACATAAGTATGATAATGCCATTACTGTAATTAGGAAAGAGCAGTCGATTCATACACAATAAGCACGCTATTACTGGTTATTCAGGTGCCAACCTTACTGTTCTGTTTAGTAGTAAGTAGTAGTAGTAGAAGTAGTAGTAGTAGTAGTAGTAGTAGTAGTAGTAGTAGTAGTAGTAGTAGAAGTAGTAGTAGTAGTAGTAGTAGTAGTAGTAGTAGTAGTAGTAGTAGTAGTAGTAGTAGTTACTAGTAGTACTAGTAGTAGTACTAGTAGTAGTAGTGGTAGTAGTAGTAGTAGTAGTAGTTACTAGTAGTACTACTAGTAGTAGTAGTAGTAGTAGTAGTAGTAGTAGTAGTAGTAGTAGTAGTAGTAGTAGTAGTAGTAGATTTTTGTAGCAGCAGCATCAGCATCACTGGCATTATTCGTTTAGTTCTTTTTGATTGTTTAAATTTCATCGTAATCAATTGAATGATCTGCCTGCCTAAATCGTAACAGCACGCCAAGATTATCAAGAACATACGGTAACTAAATACAGGAATACAAACTGGGTGATGAATACAACAGCCTACGAGTTGTTTGACTTACAGTTCATAGCAGTGAGCAACCCCTGCATGTGTTACTTCAAACACTGAATAATTTCGTTTAACAGCATTTCTTTTTAATAATCCACAGCTTGGGAGTTAAATTTGACACACAGGATGTTGTCCAACATTGATTCCAGAATACGGTGTTGAATTTTAGCACCAGAAGGACTCCTCCTAATGCCAAAATTATCATCTTTAGAACCGAACGTTTGGATGTTTAATACTAGTCTGGTATCTACACTGGAGGCTTAATTTAAAATTCGAGGTGAAATCAAAATTGTCTATCTGAATACAATGTCAAAACAACCTGGGTGTCGGGCAACAAACGTGGGCCCTATATCACTGCAAAAAACAGGGTTTAAATTTATCCCCCTTAGTGTGGCTCATTAAAGATACGAGATGTAGTGTTACATTTTAACTGTTTGAGTATTACTTAAGCACCACACAAATTATTCCAAACACCACATGTACTACGATTAGCACAAGGGTGTTGAAAATCAACAACATTCTGTGTATCTTTATGTGCAACATTTTAGTGTTCAATCTAACACTCCATTGTTTGCCGTATACGGTGTTAGTTGGCGACACTATCTATCCTGCGAGTATAAACTTTGCAGTATTGAAGGTAAGCCATAAACACTATAACGTGCCTTTAATATATAAATAATATGAGTTCTGGGTATTGTAGTATTTTATTTTGTTGCGTGTAAGCCTATAACCAGTCACCATTATAGTATACCCAGATTAAGTCGCACAAGCAAAGATAAGGAAAGTGCCACATAACGTAATGTTGGTATAAAGTAAGAAAGTGAAGTGTCCTCAAAATCAAAAGTTTAAAGACCTTCACATGTTGCAGAAGTTTGATTGTTTATATTTTTGACCCAAAGAAGTTTTCTTTCTATGTTTATGTTTCATAAAATGTGCGACTTTATCAAGGTATCGTGGTGACAGGTCACAAATGATAATTAAGTGCAAAGTAAAATCAAAATAACACAACCTGTATAAATCTTATACAGGGTGGCCCAGAAAGAATGCTACGAGTATAATCGCTAATTTCTTCGACATTATCGGTAAAATGTCATTAACTTTTATTTCGTTGCTTAAAACATTCTTTTTCCAATAAAATAATACCAAGATCATTGATTTTGAGTAAGGCGTGTTGATTCTAGGGCCATTTTTCGGAGGCAATGCAATTTCCCAAATTTGCCAATTTTTCAATGGCGGCGGTCATCGGAACGCCAGATATTCTGGCGTCTCAGCTAACCATATCGGACAAACCGCGATGATAATGGAGGCATAGCTCGCATCGTCTTCCTTATGTAAGCGATGGCATTCCAGCCGTTTTATCATTGCGGTTTGTCCGGTATGGTTAGCTGAGACGCCAGAATATCTGGCGTTCCGATGGACGCACGCTGTCTGAAACAGTGGCAAGTTGGGAAATTGCATTGCTCCGGAAAAATGGCCTAGAATCAAAACGCCTACTCAAAATCAATGATCTTGTATCATTTATTGAAAAAAATGTTCTAACCAACGGAATAAAATAATGACAATTTTGCGATAAGGTGAAAATTTACGATCATACTCGTAGGAAATTTCTTTCTGGGCCAACCGATAGAACGGTTTATACTGAACTTATGATCAGCCGTGACTATGTCTTTTAATATATAAAAAATTGTTTGAACATAATATAGACAGCCATGTTTAAATTTTTAAGTTTCTTTTAGAAACTTGAACATTGCTGTTTTAGAATTTTAAAAATTTTTTAAACTTTTAATACAAGTACCTGATCAGTGTAGTTATCACGTATCTTCTTTATCTTCATCTTCATTTGTATCAGTCAATTCGCATCAATCTTATACTGAAATGCTTCATCGCATACAAAAAACATGATCAAGCGCACATGGATTATATCGTCATTCGCTGTAAAATATGCAGCTGTTAAATCACCAATAATATTGAGAATACCATGTTTATTATTTCCTTTAATAATTATGTATATACATTTATAATAAGCAGCTCTCTTTTAACTTTCTGATTGCTTTAAATAACATTAAGCACGATAGCTTAAGGACCCCGGTTTACACCGCAAATGTCAAAAGCGTTCTGCAGATACGGTTCAGAACGGGTTCACTCGCGGACTGTAACCACAAACAACCGACCCAAAAGTGGTCAAAAGCGTTCCGAAAGCGTTTTGTCGGACACCTCCACAGGTAGTTCTGAGACCGTTTTCTCAACCGTTCGAACGCGTGTAAACCACACAGGCGTTCCGAAACCGGTCCAGCACAGGAAGTTACAAACGTTTAAGTATACCGCTAACCGCATCTCGGCCGGAAGTACGGTAGACATTGACCACCGAAGGGCGTTTGGTTAAATTGTTGCCCCCCCCCCCCCCGCCGCTCCCCCCCCCCCCCCCCGCCTCCCCCCCCCCCCCCCCCCCCCCCCCTGTGTAACCCGCTTTGCCTTACTGACCTGAGACGGTCGTTGACGGCGGTAGTAGACCACACCAGTGATAGGTCCAAACCCGTTCCGAGATGATTAATGAAGCGTTCCTGAGACCGGTTCTCAGAACGGTTATGTCGGTGTACCAAGGGCTAAGTTGTTTTCAAACTTGAACCATTCCAACTCAAATGCAATTATTCCAGTGTCTGAGTAAAGAAAACAATATTAATCATATATCAAAAGTCGAATATAAATACATCATTCGCGTTGTAATTCTTTTTTAAGAATGTAAATAAATATCATCTTGTGCTTGCGTAAAATGCAAATCATCAGAATGGAAAAAAAAACACGCATGACGAATAGGTAGCCACAAAAGCAAACAATAATGTTTTGTGACTAAACCACTATCAGTGCTGTTGCAGCTAAACCAGTGCTTTTGTAAATGCAAATACGTGACAACAAATATAACCCAGGATCAGTCTGATCCTAAACTGAATTTGTACCGTAAAACACGAACACAATGTCTAGTTTAACTCAGATTCGGATCAAAGCTTGCCAAAATACGGGTCAACTCCGACCCACTTTTGCCTCTTCTGACCCGTGAATGGGTGTCACCCCAACACTCATTTTTTCCGAGTTAGTCGGACAGAAGATTTCGATGGTGTGCATTACATCAGAACGGAAGTCAAATTAGAATACATCCATCAAGCTGTTCGTCTTACTGCAAAATGTTCAATGGCTTAACTTGCGAATAGTTTCATAAATAGTTTTCGGAGTACGGAGGAGGGCTTCCCTCTTCTATTGCATATTTTAAGACGTCTCCATACGGCGGCGGGGGATCGCTAAAGGCGGGATTACTGTTTCCTCCCTCCTCGATATTCGCGTCATTTGGATTATTTCTCGAGTTTTGTCGAGGTCCATTTCTCTTTATACAGATAACACAACAAAGGCAGCTGAAAATGAAGCCTAAGACGAGGCCGAAAGTAATCCAAAAGCTTGACCCTGTGGATTAACAGAAATCGAACAAAGTCATAACTACAAGTGAAACCTATTATCATTCTATACATGCATCATCATTTACAAGACTAAAAGTTCATGATTATGATACTATTAGACGAAGAAAGAGCAGCTGAGGTATTATAAGTAGTATTAGTGATAACAGTAGGTCCTATTACAGTAGTAGTAGTAGTAGTAGTAGAAGTAGTAGTAGTAGTAGTAGTAGTAGTAGAGAGTAGTAGTAGTAGTAGTAGTAGTAGTAGTAGTAGTAGTAGTAGTAGTAATAATAGTAGTAGTAGTAGTAGTAGTAGTAGTAGTAGTAGTAGTAGTAGTAGGAGGAGGAGGAGGAGGAGGACGAGTAAGGTAGTACAAGTAGAAGAACTGGTAGAACCAGAAAAAGTAGTCCATAATTAGAGTCCATAATTTTCACTAGATAATTATGAGCATGTTTAAAAATAACTCTTCGGTTTAACGGAAAATTACTGTAATTCATTTCACTTTGAATCCAAATTTTTGCAGCATCCGAATTGTAATAACGCGCAAAACGAGCAGAATATTGGAGCTCTCTGTACTATTATTTTCGAGTGGTTATGAAGAGGAAGAGAAAATTGAATAACAATTTGAGACTTTTCGGTGTGAACTTGCAATTGTCATTATATGCTATAAGAATATCAAAGTCACAAGTTAACAATCACCACAGTTTAAAATATTTATGCTACATAATCCTCTTTGCTGAAAGTGTCTTTGATAAGGCCTAAAATAAAGCTCTGTAATTATATTTTAGAATAATTATTCAGTGCTTTAAAAATTTGAAAATCTATGCGTACTCATGTTGACCGGATTCACCTTGTCCATTTACTCCCATAAACTATTATGAATAGATCTAGGATATATCATACTCCACAGCAGCAGTAATTCAAGGGTGCTGTTTATACGTGCATATCTTGCCAGTGGCAGCATAACTTTCCATTTTATGTTTTCTTGGATGTTTATTCGTTCATGTAAGTGATATCATGTAGCACAGATATGGAGGTTTGACCCCTTTTTAATTGTAGCTGCACAATGTTAACTTGTGTCTTTAACATATACCCCTATATTTACTATTAACAAAATACCAGTGAACATACCACTGGAACATCATTACATCATTGAACATATAAGAGATGTACGTTTCATTTTCGTACAGAGACGGAAGTATGGAATAATTTAAATAGGTTTATTCGATTGCTTGCTTACTCGTGTAAATAAAGCCAGTTATTCCCATTATTTGTAGACACTTACTTTATGTTTGCTTTTCAATAAATGCTCTACTTTTAAGGCGGAAATCGAGCACACACTGGAGATATTCACCCTATCACACAGTTCCGTGAATAGTGACATTATTTACGAATCAGTGTGCATGCATAAATATTACAAATTATCGTGTAGGTCTTTTTTTATATTGTTACTATACTTACTTAATGTCACATCTTTCCCAGTGGCCGAATCTTGGACTGTAGATGAAATGAATGAAAAGACATTTAATAGTACATTTATGTTGGGAAAGAGGGTATTATGCTAAAGCTTTATGTAGACTTACTGAAGAGTTGGTCAAAATCATATCTACACAAGCACGTGACCTGTTGTACAGGTGTATCGTCCTTATACAATTTTACCTACATTTTGAAGTTGTTTCTACACTATACACTGCAAAAGAACGGTGTTAGATTTATCACCACGGATGTTAACACCGCTCCAACTTCAATAGAGAACCACGTCAAGGGGTGTTGAAACTACACTGTGATGGTATAGAGAAGTAATCACCTGGCACTATTTGACACTGTAGCTGGTTATTTGACGCTGCGCTGGTGTTTATTCAACAATGACACTGCATGGTGTTGATTTGTAACCGCTGGTGGTAATTACAATGGGATAAAACCTGTCCGGTATAGTTTCAAAACTTGTCGGTGTGGTCCTCTATTGAAGTTGGAGCGTTGTTACTTTGGTGTAAATTTTCCACATTTTTTCTAACATCAAGTAGTTTAGCGGGAAGTTCTCATTTTTCTGTTGATTAACATGAACTAATTAACCTCCTAAAAGAGATTTCAGATTTTGAAGTGACACGCACACGTGTAAATGTAACACCATAAATGAGCACTGGAAATCGAACTCCAGCTTGATGTTGCATATTCAACACCCGTCTGTTTGCAGTGTACAAATTTGCATAAACAAAAGTAAATATGGATGCAACAAATAAAACTCATTAATTGTGTAGATATTTGACCGCATTCCTAATAGAGAGTTTGTACACGACTATTTCATTGCCATCTGTTGATTTGGAGCATCACAAATTCTTTTAAAAATGCAAAAATCGGAAAAGTAAACGGCAAATGACGTCAGGCATATCGGGAAGCAAACAAACATTCTCTCTCGAGTTGAATGCAATTGAATGAAGGTGATATTTTTCAACGTATTTGTCTGTATAAAATCAAAACAGCCTAAAAGATCTGTACTGTGAAAACAAAATCCAAATTAAAATGCTACACCAGGGGGATGCTGGTTGTTGTGCCGACAAAGGTACAACATCAGCACCATCGTAGAATACAGGTACCAACAAATATATTTTATGTTATTATTAACCTTATGTAAATCAGTGATTACAATGAATATTTGTTTATATTTCTCTTCCATACTTCCCCCGTGATATAGTTCACTTGTGTAAACTTAGTCGGAAAATGTATCACTGTCGAGAAAAAGCAAAAAACACATTTTATCACTCAGATGTTCAGGAACAATTACTGTATATCATTGGGCGCACATGGCAGGGTTCCCCTCTGAGTGATTTAGTTCTTCCTCCTTTATACATGTATTTACATTTGTTATATTATGTCATGATTATTTTTGTCCAGTCCTGTGATAGAGTGTTTATGGACGTCAGGCCCATGCCCGCCTGTGAGTGGTGTTTCACTGTTCACCTGGCATCCATTAGTCAGTATTTATATGTAACACCAATGTATACATCATATTACTGTTGTAATGTTTATGTTTACTTAAAAAAAACAAGAACAAAAACCATGTTCTACATTATGTGTTTCCTATTTATTATATGCAGATAACACTAAGTATGAGATGGGGCGGTTGCTTTTTATTTTGTTTAGAGTGAAATCGACAGTGTTTGGACTTCAATGGAAAGTAGACCTAAACCTACTTGTTATCACTTTGGTAATGTTGTTTTTTTTTTCTTCTTCTTCTTTTTAACTGATTGTTTTGCTTCATGTATTGATTTACTTTTAAAACCAATAAAACATATAAAGACAAACAATTAAATCACTTTACTCACCATTATAATCAGCAAGTACACAATGGAAGCACCAGACAAGCACCACGTACAAGACGCTGGTTGTACGGTCCATGTTGAATGGAGTGTGAGATATAAACCTGATCAAAGGTAGAATTGCTTCAGCTGCAGTGGATGGAATTCAAACAAAGGAGAAGCTTTTAGAAAGAATCGGTTTCATTATATAAGAAATAACAAATTGCACCCTAAAATGCAATTAGGTCAGCATCAGCAAAACATAGGTGCAAAGTCCTACCTGCGAAGAATAAATTCGTGCAATTATAGGGTGCAAATGTTGATCCTGAAGCTGTACAGTTGAGGAATAATAAATACGTATTCCTCTTTGAATCTAATGATAAAAGGGTATTTTTTATCCCACGATTCAACCTTCGACAAACTTGGTTCTTCAATGGTCTGTCTTCCAGACGTAAGAACTTATTATAATACTAAAGAGATTACTACTATCAATTGACTGCCTTGAACTAAGACTGGTGTGACCTGTGGCGAGGTTCTGACCAAGACAGAACATAGGTAGAGTGATGGCAGAAAAAGTCGGAGAGGGTGTGTACTAGTACTCTGGGGATTGGAACCGAGACTAGTTACCCAGTGGACTACTTCTGCTATTTTTATATCCTTACCTTCCAACCAATGCAAAGACAACTTTATTTTTCAAAATGTAATTGAAATAATTATGAATATGTGTCTATACTTTGCGGCCGCTTTTGATCCATTGTGTGTCAGATCTTCACTGTGTTTATATATCTCAACGATAAAATACCTTTAACAGGTGGAAAATATCATGTTATAATAATTGTTGCATCCCACATGATTAAACTGTCAAAGTATTTCATCGAATATGTAAAAAAAAAAAAAGACTTTTCATGTACAACATTGTGCTGTAGTTGTCTTTTAATTAAAGGAGTAAGTACATTTTAACATTTTAATTCTGAGGGATGATAATGACAATTGTTCTTTGCATATATTCTTTAAATTTTGGCATTGAAAAAAAATGAAAATATGCAATACACGTGAGCAAGTAGGTCTGTTAACTAAAAGATAAATCAGCCCGAGAAGTTTTGTGTATCAAGCAATTATTTTGGTGTTAAAGTATCATTCATGGTGTTAAAAATTGACACCATGTCTGATATCTATCTCGAACAACACGATGGGATATCAAGCCGTAACCTCCGAGATTCTGAAAACTCCACAGAGTTAACACGGCACATATCCGGTTCCCACAACCAACGGGTTAAAATTCACACTCCATTTTTTTTTCATATGTATTACAGGTGGCTATCACGGTATGATAATGCATTTTCGTTATTTTTTCTTATTTTAATTCTTTGTTTCTTCTTGCCATATTTCCCCCTGTGTCCCTCTTCTTCCTTTCGACATCGTTGTTATAATGTTGTTTCTTTAAGACTTTAATATTCTCACAAGCTTCGCTTTTGAAAAGGTCTTTCACATTTAATGATGTCAAATTGTCTATCTCTAGATTATGACGTTATATCTTGTATATGTGTTATCTATTTATGTTATCGACTGTATTATTGTATTTATGTTTGAAATATGGAACAATAAAATAAAATAAAATCAATAGCAATTCATCTTAGAAAGATGTCATCTGTAACCTCCTTGCAAACTATCCAGAAGAAAAGGTGTAGGGTAATCAGTATACCAGTCACTACTTGGATTGGGGAAAATATCATTAGTCAGGCTTCGTTTAATAAGTCCTTGGAAGTCTTACTCACCTCTAGCATGTCTAGTCTGAATTCCAGACTCCGCCTCCGCGAAGCAGAGGCCGGCCGCGCCGCTAAATGGAGTAGAAAAATTATTTTACTGGTCCATTCACTACGTCTGGCAGCCAGACTAACTCACCTCAAATAACTCAAACGAAGTAGAGTGTGTTTACAAATAAAATATGTGTACAGTTCACACACGCGATGCGTCCATGGTGAGGCTTTTGCTTTTTGCCTGTTATTTGTTTTTGTCTTCATTTTGCGGGTTTGTTAGTTTATTTGCGTTTTGAAAGAAAAAAAGAAAAAAAGAAAATTATCAATTTCATATCAGTTCCTACATCTATACACATACTTTATATTCCGAAATCAATTTTAACAATCAATGAATTATAGAACACTATTTCTAATACTATAATATACTAGTAAACAAAATGTTAGATTAACCGGATTGTGTCCATCTATTGTCTTTCTTGAAATAGCTCGTGACCCAGAAAGTGCATATTCAATGCGTGCCAGGTCAACTATTTGATAAAAGAAAGCATACGTCACGATCAGTGCTGAAAAATTAGCTGCATTATGTAGATGATCTTGAACTAGATCGACATTTTTTTCGGCTGGTTGGCAGTTTGTACACGACTACCGAGTGCTATATTCTAATATTGTTGAATAGAATATCAGTGGTGGCGATTATTCACAATCTAATTAAACATATTCTGTCGATTCAAGAGTGATGGAAACTGTCTTACAATCCCGGGGGGGGGGGGGTCCGTCAAACATAATGTTGTACACATGCGTGACCAAAAAAACGCGTTTAAAGGGGTGTTTTTTCAGTTTTAGACGCTGCCCGCGCGTGCACGCGTTAAGAGTATCAAAAACACCGATTTTCAACAAAAAGGGTGGTTTTGAAAGACTGTAAAACGCATTTAGGGTATTTTTTCCCCGAAGCTTTTTTTGAAAGACTATAGTCAAACGTATTTAGGGTATGTTTGGAGGCTAAAATGTGTAAATGAAGCACGCGAAGAACTCGTTAGGGGGTTATTTTGCACACAGAGAAAAACTTGTTTAGGGGGTGTCTGGAAATGATTTGGTCACGCATGTGTACAGCATTATGTTTGACTGGCCCCCCTGGGCTTACAATGGAACAGATTGCGCACAGATACCGTACAGAGGCACGATATTTATAAGCTACGAGCAGAAATGAATATTATAATGAAAATGAGGTTGTTTACTTGGAAAAGGGGGACAAATTATTATTTTTCTATCACAGACAGGATGAAATTTTTGCATCACCTATGAACTGTTTAACACTTGGAACAATTATACCATATATATAACTATTTCGATTTAAATGTTCATCAAATACGATTAGATTGTAATTAAATATTAACATTCCCTATATTTCCTTGTTTCATAAACGTCTGGGTTTAAAGAATTAATGGCAATAACTAAGATATAAATTAAGGGAGGGTAATATTGAAATATAATGATCTATCTCTAGCTGCGGTTAGACAATAAAAGCATTTTAGAAACCTGTTGATATTGAATTAATATGACGAACATGACACAGGGTTGCATGATACAAATCAGACCTCTGCTGTATGCTCGTCAGGATAGCTTCCAGATTGCAGGTCAATAACATTAATTTGACCTACCGATGTTAAATAATTATTTGATAGTGATTTGTCAAGGTCTACTGAATTTTATAATGAATAATTCAGGTCTCCGGTTTCTAGTTCAGGTACATAATTGGAGTTTATTTCATTCTTTGAGTATCGAGATATCAGCCAAAATGTGCCGAAATTCCATGAAGGCGCTATTCTACCGAATATTATCTTATTTTCATTTCAGTAATTTCTGACATTGACCGCCGTGGTATTGCTACTAAAAACAGAATACTTCAACTGTAGGCCTACCTCAAAGAAAGAAAGGCGCCATGATCGAGTTAGGAATTCTAATTTACTTGCCACCATCTGAGTACACGTGGGAACCTTATTATGTGACATAAACAATCTCTTCGGAGGGACTGAGAAATGGCCCAAAGTCAAATGATAACCTGCGCTTTGGGACTCTGATTGCGAATGACTGAAACAAATTAAGATCCGAACTCAAACAGTTATTTCTGTACCTCGTCGAGATTTGAGGAAGTATGAACACTGCGCTACGTTCTTTTCGCGGGTAAACAATATTGTTCTTCACCACGCAAGGGCAACGTACTTAAGTGCTGCAGCGTGTGGAATATTCGTAAATACACGTAATGTTGAACACATAACCATGATAAGCATAAATATATGCATAACAGTTCATTAAATGTGATAATATTTCCAAAATAAAAAAAAATTACCTTATCATTGTGGTCGTCGGAACAGCATAAATGACGGAACGAAAGAATGGGATCTTCCTTTTGGACTAGTGTCTAGACTTGGAACGGCTACGAGTTGTGATGTGAAACGTGCGCGGTGTCACGGTTGGTGCTAACACGTACCTGCCCATGAGTCTGCATAAATTGCCTGTAACAACAATTCGTTGAACGTCAATAGATGGATTACCTGTCATACCGCTTACATTGATTTGTGTATATAGATATAGTTCAGTGATTTCTACAAATTAACGGATGTACTTATTTGCATGAAAATTGCTACGAGGTGCAGCTTTGAAAATCCCATTTTCTTTGGTGACTATTCGACCTTCGAACTATTTGTGATCAAAAAGGGAATATGACATCCAGTTTCCCGTTTCGGTTCTTTTCAGATACAGGGTCAGGATGGCACAAAAGTGTGAGCCCGAACAAAGGTAGTGTGACGTACAAACCTATTGTAGTCTTGGGGTGGGGATTGTAGGTTACTATATTTGCCTCCAGCATCGAATCGACTGCATAGAGTTTCGGTTTTAGACTGAAGACGGACTTTTAGATCTTTGTAAACACTTTATATAATACCCGGGTATAATACGGTCAGTTTACCTAAGGGTAACAAGATGCAATAGTTGTAAGACAGTTTTAAAACGTAACTTTGCTTAAGTGGTGAAGATTTCGACAAACGCATAATTTCCAGTATACACCAACTATGTCACAAGCTTTTTTGAGTAGTGTAACATTGCATGAAATTATGAACGATGTATTTTGTTTTAGAAATAAGCCACACACACACACACACACACACACACACACACACACACACACACACACACACACACACACACACACACACACACACACACACACACACACACACACACACACACACACACACACACACACACACACACACACACACACACAGGGTTCCCACAGAAATTTGAAAACTGATTTCCATGACTTTTCCATGACTAAATTGCTGCTTTCCATGACTTCCTTTCTGGCACGGTTTCCAAAATCAGACACGTTATGATGGCCCGAGTATGAGAGTTGCGAGACACGACAAACTGGAATCCTGCCATAGCCAAGGGGTAAATGCAATTCCCTGACTTTTCCCTGACTTTCCATGACCACAAATTTATCCAGGATTTTCCATGACTGTGGGAACCCTGCACACACACACACACACACACATGCACACGCACTCGCATACGCACACACTCACAAACAAACAAAAATAAACACACACTCACGCGTAACAAAGATGACTTGAACAAAAAAAGGTGATAAATTGAACTGGAAAGCCTATATTATGCTTCTTAAAAGGCCCACTGTCATGACAGGATGAAAAACGCACTCTTTTTACTGAAATCAAAAAAAAAGGTTACACTAATCATACCTATAATGCAACAGAAACAGCCATGACAGTGTGGAAAAATACATAATTTGCTTTCCTTCCACAGTCTATACACTATATGACACTGCGACAGTCCATGTTCGTGAACATGTGCCTGTGAATATATGGGCTAGTTCACACCAGCTGTCTGTGGATGACTTGACCCTTGACAGAGGCATGTAAGGTCTATAATGTACAACATTATTATGCAACATAATGAAGAAAATTGTTTAGTTTTTATATGCATTGTAAACTACAGTTTCCTGTATTTGTCATTGAACTTTACAGATTTTATTCGCTTCTTATCATTCTCATATTGCTCCAACTGCATATCAAGGCCTGGGACAGTCATTTCTTTTATCTATGTTTTTGTCACGCAAATAATTAACGGGTTTCTTTTTGCAAGTCCATCGTAAACTGTGCACAATATTCGGCTCACAATCTGTCACCAGCCTCTTTTTATTTATAATCAATTTCCGTATATCCGTCCATTTAACCGTTTATCTATCAATCAAAAGGGAAATCTAACTGAATACCGAATTTACATGATTACGAAAGATGCAGTGAATGATCAGTTAAACACAATCTTCAAATACACGCATTATATGGGAATTTTGATACATAATGCGATTATGTTTAATTTCCCCAAACATCAATGTGGGTTCAGTGAATTTAGAACATGTTAAGAAATTCATCATTGAAATTTTGAACTAAATAGGTTGAGCCTTTCAAGGAATATGATAATGATCTATCTCTAGCTGCGGTTAGACAATAAAAGCATTTTAGAAACCTGTTGATATTGAATTAATATGACGAACATGGCACAGGGTTGCATGATACAAATCAGACCTCTGCTGTATGCTCGTCAGGATAGCTTCCAGATTGCAGGTCAATAACATTAATTTGACCTACCGATGTTAAATAATTATTTGATAGTGATTTGTCAAGGTCTACTGAATTTTATAATGAATAATTCAGGTAATAATTTAGAACATGTTAAGAAATTCATCATTGAAATTTTGAACGAAATAGGTTGAGCCTTTCAAGGAATATGATTTGTTTTATTTTTAAAAAAAATGATGAAACCCTTCTTGACATTTCAGAACAGCTCTCCAATACCCTGACTTTGAAAGTAAACTTTCACGAAGTTTTATTTTTTAACAACACAACACTAAAGATATCCTCTTCGCCTTTGTCAGGTATATAATAATTAAAATGAACTAGATGCCTACAAGGTGCTAGTTGTATTGTCCTTGAATTGAATTGCTTTATTTTCCACTTCCATGATAAAAAGATCAAGGCATGTACAATATAATAAACAACAATAACAAACAAACTTCATACACAGTTAAAAATAGCTAATGATAAAAATAATGGAGAATGGATGGATCTTCGCAAAGTAATAAGGTAACTTATAATTTGAAGATCCCTTCAGAATAGAAAAAAAATGTAGCAGGTACACAACATTACAAATCACAGGGACACAATTGCCAATTACACACACGATAGCCTCGAAATAAAATTGAAGAAAATATGTATTGAGAGTCAGCACAGATCTGTTTTGATGCGAGATCACCGAATCATAATATAGTTTCAATATACACAGGACGACATACATCTCTGAATGGCTCAACAAAATTTGCTCATACTTTTCACATGTTTAGTGTTGGATTTCAAAAACTGGTACGGATTCACCGATTCCACATTAACGACTATA
>JZLH01S0251954.1:1587-25202 GCA_001188425.1 Eucidaris tribuloides
AATTCTGTAAGCAACAATACGCACCAAACTCAGTTGTCATTATGACCTTTGGTGTCACAAAAGTACCGTAATCATAACTTTTGATTTATAAAAGTAAATTGAATGGAATTAAGGTTTATCAGAAAACGAAAATTTATTTTGCTTTAATAGTGATACAAAATACACATGCCTTTTGAGACAATATCATATCCTTAAATAATTGTTCCCACTGGACCATTTGGGGGGGTGGGGGGCGGGGCGACACCGTATGTAACCTGGGTGGAACCAGCAAAGCAGGATTGATGAAGACATACGCCGGGAGGCTGGGGGGGGGTACTTGCCCCTATGTAAAGGTAAACGGGAGGTGTGCCGGTCTTATAGCGATGACTTTCACAAAAAATCCTTAAACATGGTTGTGGTTTTGGGGGGGGGGGGGAAATCTTTAAACATGGGTCATGATTTTGAAATTTTACGATTTACACTAGATATTTTCGTCTATTTCATCGCTTAAATGCACAAAAATGCCATTTTTCTTAATAAAAAACCTTAATAATAGGTACCATTTTCCACCAAAATGACCCTTAAAAAAGGGTCGGGTTTTTCGACTTCAGCGGCACACCCCCGTCGGAACTAAATCTGAGCACCCCTCCATACCAGGTGCTGGAATCAAACTCAGAAAGTCCAGTGTATGATGCCTTACCAATCTTGCCATAGCTTTTATGCTTAGGGTAGCCGAGGATTATCAATTCATTCATAATCAAAAAGACACTTGTGCATACATCTATACTAGTGTACATATTTTTATAAAATGTAACTGCATTCAAATCTTGTGCTGTTTATTTTTACAGGCGAGTCTGCCCCGGAACCTTGCAAGTCCTCAACACCACGTATGCAGCCAATCACGGCGGAGAAGCTTGATGAGGTGGTGACCCCAAGAAGGGGGAGACAGCGTGGTGCGAGAGGGGGCCAAGATACGGGGTACAATACTGGAGACACCTCCCCCCTGGCTGATGCTGTTTACGATGTAAGAAATGCACTAAGTCACAAACTATTGTCAGAATGATATGAAGTACAAATGACTCATTATGAGTGCCCAATTCTTTTTCCTTTGCATATAGTTTTCAGTGCATTTATGGATGACATACGTCCATCTAAAACCACAAAAAGGAGAATATTTCATTGTTTTAACGATTTACCAAAACTATGTACATGTACTGCCTTTACAACATTTATATTTAAACTGGCAGTAAAGGGGCCAATGTCTAAGAGACACAAGGACGGTTACAGCTGTACTAATCTGTACAGGTTGGGTTAGCTGGTACAGACTCGATCGAGTCGGCAGTAAGCAATAGCAATTACAGCTACTGAATGGCACAGAAAATCTTGGTGAAAAAGAGACATCATGGTATTAATTACAGAGAGTGTTTTTAGGGGGTCAGAAAAAAACCTGTTTATCGGTAACATGTCAAGAATAGGAAATACCCAGCTCTAAATGAGCACACAAACATGTCTTATACGCAAGCGAACCAGTTAGCAAAGGAACATGATCATAATAAGGCCTAAAAAAAATTGTTATGTTGCCCTCCAGCGACCGACTGTAAAATGCGAAAAATCAGGGTTGCAATTTTTTTTTAAGCAGAACCCAAAATATATAAATTCACTATTTTCGGGAGATAATGTCAGATTTGAACGAAGAATTTACCAAAATTCTATTCAATGACTAAAAACAGCACTTTTATATGCATTTTGCCCATTTAACAGGGACCAATAAAATATCGGGGAACTCAACTCTTGCACAGTTTTCGTCCTACTTATACTTGCACAATACACGTACATTGTATTGTTTACATCCGAGTTTCCTGTGGTAAAAAAAGTAGATAAATAGAAAAAAATAAAAACTGACCGACTGACCCATTTTTCAAAATTTCCCACTGTGAGGCAACATAACAATTTTTTTTGGGGGGGGGCTAATAATGAAATATGCTGACGTAATGGGAATACCAAGAAACTGAGCTGACAACTGGACCGACAGCTTTGCTCGTAATTTGTATATTTAACCTCGCACTTTTACTAGCTTGCATAATAGATACATGGGGGGTATATATTTATGTGATGGTGGCATTGGAGGTCTTGGGTACGTCAAAGATCATTTGTTGCCGTACATTCAAGTTTACCCAAGACTCTGTTATGGCACATAACTTGGCACATGTTGCTGCAATAATGGCAACCAAGCTTTGGTGATAGATGCACTTGGCAGTGGCGATACCTGGCGTACGTCGTCACGGAGAGCAATTTTTTGTCAGCGGTCCGCTTCCAGACTCCAGAAGTCCCTCAGGTCCAGAAAAACTGAAGGTGGGGGGGGGGGGGGTTAGTGAGTCAAATTTGTTTTGTGGGGTTCAAAAATTCATGGTCACATTTCTCTGCAGCAGGTGGGGGGGGGTCCTTTTGGTACATGGCCTCCTCCAGAATCAGCTGACGAGTCGGGGGGGGGGGCACTCTGAATCCTCCCCCCCCCCCCTTAGGTACGCTAGTGCATCTTGGTTATATTCATATATCTGGTGGCTTCGGAGGACACATCAGTAAGGTCATTTTAGATCAAAGTGTAACTGCACACAAGCATACATGATCGCATTTTCTGTGTCTACTCTATGAGTGAACTAAGGAACCATCCATTCATTAGAAGCTTTGGGCTAGCGTCTAACCATGGAGCCTGCCCACTGCTGTATACCCTGCAGCACAAGCAGCTACGGGGAAAAAAATACACGGGGGCTTGGGGTGATTTCGCCCCCGAAATGGCAAAAGAGCCCCCGAAATTTGCAAAGGAGCCCCTGTAAACTGCCATAGGGTTCAATACAAAAGAGTATCTGAAACAGGAAAAGTAGCCCCCGTAAAGAAAATTCTTATTTTTTCCTTGCACACAAGCGTACATGAATCCATTCTTTTTTATCTACTTTTTAGAGCCAACTAAGGAACCACCCCGTCATCAGGGAGCTGGCCGTCCACCTCGCCGACCTCATCAACCAGGTGAGGACCCTGGAGGAACGTCTGGAGGGGGTCATCCTGGAGCACAAGAAATACGAGCAGAACATGCAGGCCAAGATGATCCTCCTGGAGAACAAGTGCTGTATCCTGGAAGGAATGGTAGGAAGACACATCTGACCACTGTACTGATAAACTTATTAATTCTTAATGTGATGCTGGCACAATTTTGCACCACAAATTGTATCCCTTAAAGGCCAAGCATCCCTTTTGCATGCCTAAAAATCAACATTGTGCAAATACACCGGTATATAGAAGAAAATGCTATTTAAGAACCTTTAGCAAAGTGTAGGAGCTAGAAACGCAGTTTTAGTGGAATTACAGTAAACAATACACTTCGATTTGATTTTTGTCTCACCCATCGGAGGTGAAGGCGAGACCAAGGGATCCAAATCGCGTCCATCCGTCCAAATGTTAAAGTTTACGTGCAAGAGTCTCTCATGATATATAACTTGGCAACCATTGGTCCAATGGTTACCAAACTTGGGTGGTAGATGCACTAGGGGTACCATCATGTTGTGGTACGGTCGGAGGTCACATGGTGAGGTCAAAGGTCATTTGAGATCAACGTTAAAATTTACATGCAAGACTTTCTTGTGACACATAACTTGGCAACCGTTGGTCCAATGGCGACCAAACTTGGGTGATATAGCAGAGGAATAGTACTTTTTTAGTTATACTTAATTGCCCATACTACCGATAGGTTTACATTGAATATTTTCGCTACAAATTTGATGTTTTAACACAGATTTTTGTGTGAAAGGGGAAAACATATGCATTTATTTTCTTAAGTATTTTGTTGTATACCTGCAGTTTCAAAATATATCGTCAAAATAAAAATTACATTGTTGGAAGGGTATACTTTTATATGAAATTAGTGTACACAACACTTTTATCCAACATGCATGTGTAAAAGTTACAGTTTAAAGTTGACACTGCACTGCAAAGGTTCTCAACATCGTATTATTCAAAATGGCTTGACATATGAGTTCACTCTAAAAGTTATACATATGACTACAGGAAATTAATTGTGATTTTATTATTGTGTTCTGGCCATATACAGGAATACCAGTTTTCAGGCAAAATCAGGGTCTGGATGGGCTGAGGGTATTAATCACCTTCAGTGATATTTCTAGTTTCTTCTTGGAGAAACTGCTGTACTGTCATTGATATAATGATATGACAAAAATCAAATTACAGGTGCATTGGTGTGTGATCACTTAAAGGCATGATTCACCGTGACATCAAGTCGGTTTAAGTAAAAGCAGAACAATGAGAGAAACATATTAATGAAAGTTTGGCGAAAATCCACCAAAGAATAACAGAGTTATTTAACTTTTAGATTTGTGACATCATATGCGAGCAGCTCTCCATATTTCATGTGATATAAAGTCCATAAAAGTGCCATTTTCTCAGAAATTTGATAATGATTTTACCTGTGCATTCAGTATATTATCAGAAACACCATTTCAAAATTGCTTCTATGAAAAAAAAAACACATTGAATTATCATGAACCATTAAAAAATGGCAATTTATGGAATTTGTATTACATGACACATGGGGAGCTGCTCGCATGTGATGTCACAAATTTAAAACTTTGAAACCTAATAACTCTGTCATTCTTTCGTGGATTTTCACCAAACTTTCACCAATATGTTTCTCTCATTGTTCTGCTTATATTAAAACCAACTTGATGTCAGGGTGAACCTTGCCTTTAAAGAAATGTGTAAAACCCTTCTTCACGATGTCTCTGTGTGCATGTTTTAGATTTGATTCCTGTAGTTTTCTCCATTTTCTTTTGAACAGGTCCATCAACCAACTCCTTTCCGTAAGCAGCCCAAGTCACCTGTACTACGTGTAAAACCTGCAGGTAAGTACATAAAACAAAAAGTTAACCCATTTGAAACTAAGAACGAGATATCTCAGGACATCATCAGGTGTTCAAACGCCCCCCTTTGGCAAAAGGGGGATGTTTTAGGTGTCGGACACCTTTTGTTCTATCAACATGAAAATTTTTTTACAAATGTAATTCATCTTCTAATAACAACATGAGTTGCATATCTAAAAAAAATAATAAAAAATGAATCTTTTTGAAATCCTTGTATCTCATTTTAGGATTTAGTGCAAAAACCTCTTAGCTCAATTTACCACCTTCCAAATCATTTTTCACACATTTCAACCATTTCATATGGAATTGATTATCAAACATAGTCTTATACATGGACTATTCACATAATTTGTTAGAATAACAATGTTTTTTTTTCACTCTCCTGTAAACTTTGCTTTTTGAGATACAAAGTTTTAACAGCCCAGCAATGTCGCAAACTGAATAGGTTGATAAAACCTCATATCTGAAATCTGGTTGAAAATGACTTTTCTTGATAAATTTGAAAAAAGATTTTGATCAATGTGAAGTTTATAAGGTTTAATTTATCTTTTAATAACCACATGAGTTGCATATCAAAAAAAAATTAATTTCACAATTAATCTTTTTATAAACCCCCTAACTTAATTTAGCATTTAATGTTTGTTGGAAAACCTTGTAACTCAATTTCGCACCTTCCAAATTACTTTTCATGCACTTTAACCATTTCATATCTAATTGATCATCAATATAGTCTAACATAGCCTATGCACAAAATTTGTTCAAAAGGAATGGGTTTTTTGCTCTCCTGAAAACTTTGTGTTTTGAGAAATGAGATTTTAACAGCCCAGTGATGATATACCAATTATAAAAAGAAAAAAAAATGAATCTTTTTTCGAATAGGATTTGACTACCAGCAACTTGGCGCTACTGTGTGCGGATTCGATCCTGAAAAGGATAGTGGGGATGAAGAGGAGGATTCGGAGGATGTCATCGAAGTTTTGGAGACGGTAGAAGAGGAGGAGGATTCTCCCGGCGACGAGTCGTTGCCCGCGGTGTTTGATGAAGTGAGGGATGGTGATGGAGGAGCGACGGTGGAGGACAAGGGAAGGGAAGAGGAGGAGGATACTCCCGAAGATGAGTCGGTGCCGTTGGTGGTCGATGAAGGGATGGATGGTTCTGGAGGAGGAGCCGTCTTGGAAGATGAGGGAAGGAAAGATGAGGAGGATACGGCGACCGATGCCCTCCAAACAGATGCCCAGGCATCGCAGGCTGAACGGATCCAAAACATGTAAGGAAAAGTACTGCAGTACTTTGGCATAACAGAAGTGTAACAGTTCAGCTATAACTCTTAACTCTGTTTGGAGACAAGTACGAGTTAACTCATATTGGGGTCTATGGAAAGTGCGTTTTATAGTAAATCAAATCGTCTCCAAGGGGTTAACATGCCAAAGTCGCAAATATGCACCACACAATACAAACAATGTCACAGAGCTGTTGTCTGGCACATTAAGAGTTAAAGCAGATTTCAACTTTTTTTTTGTTTTTGATTTTCAGCTTATTTTCAGCTTTTTAAAAATTTCCTCTGTACAGCTTTGGCATCTTCAGTTTTTTTCAGCTCATTTTATTTGTGGTCACTCACAACCGTGCAAAAGGAATCACATGACAAAAGTGTCATTATATAATTGATGCACTAGTTGCAAGTGTATTAGGGCAGAGCCAGTGCATGAAGTTTAGTAAGTGCGAGTGATAACGCACGCGCCCGCAGGGCAAGTGCGTTATCGATCGCACTGACTAAACTGAGTGCACTGGAACTGCCCTAATACACGAACAAATCAGTCCATCAATTGTTTTATAAGACGGGTCGGCAATACAGCTTGAAAATATGCAACAAAAATTAGACTCTAACCGTAGGCCTTACGTTACATCTAACGTTAGACCTATATAGGGTGCTAGACCTGGACCTAGTAATACATGTAGGACTAAGTTACTCTAACGTAAAGGTCTGACATTATGTTAATGTTAGTTAGGACACGTAGATCTAAATAAAACAATCAAAGACGACCTGTATTTTTACTCACCATTTCCATGCTTTTGCTGACAGCACTAGGGAATCACAACAATAGATCTAGACTCTAACGTTACATTAATTCCTACACTTCAAACGAGTAGATGCGAGCACTCGACAGTAAGCTTGACCAAGTTCTAACTCGCGACTACGGACAGATGTGTACGGACTTTTTCAATTTGGTTGCCAATATATCGGCGCGGCGAATATCGTCAGGTATCGATCATGTGTTATCAATTGGGCATACACGTTAGGAGAATTAAATGCACGCTCAATGCCTGTCAATTGACCAATCACATTGTGTCATTCTTGAACCCGTCTTATAATTCCCATAAATAAGCAATTTGTGTCTGTCATGTATATTAGCATCAATACAATTTCACAGCATTTCAACCTAAATATCTTTCAGTAAAAGAATTATTTCTTCTTCAAATTTTTCCTGAAGGTACAGCATGCGTAGGACATTTAAAAAACAGCACTAACTTAAATTTGAGTGATTTGTCATTTACTTCCTATTGCCAAATTAGGGCAGAGTAGTGCTTTAAAGGGATGCGCCACTCATAAACCATGTACGTTCCATAGCATTCGCTTGCCCCTATTGCAGGGCCGTGCGTAACAACAATCATGGAGCTGCGAACAGAATTCGTCTTTCTTCGGTTGAATGCGTGCTGCATAGGGAAATGCACTGAATTCGTGCACGCTCATTTTCCGAAAGTATATGGGCATTCCTGAATATTACCCGAGCTGGGCCACCTCCAAAACACCACGATATGCAACTTTTTGTTCCCTTTAACAGGTCCTGGAGCTAGACCCAGTGAAGAACAGTCCCATGGAAACGCTGTGTTATAGAATGCAGGATCTGATAAAGTTAACCCCATTCACGTCACACCCTCTTTCATTTGTTCTTGCCAATAATTTTACTCATAATTTACCAATCACATTTATGCTCTTGTATGACTAAGCAGACTAGTTGTGCATATATATAACATGAATTGCACATACATTGATACTTGACACATAAACAATACGTAACTATCAGACCACTACACATACTGCTGTCACTTCAACAATTTTTCAATGTACACTTGCTCCAGTGCTGTTCTTGGCATAATAATCATTCAATTTATTGCTTTTCAGCAGCAAAATATAACTATTTAGCTGCAACATTTTCTAGTTTCAAATGCAGATTTATGTCTGAAGACGAATCAAAACAGCAAGTTTAACGCTGCAATGATCACAACCAGTTTGGGCAATCTACTGGAGGTATTGTGTCTAAATCAGATGTGTACGCATGTGCAAATTTTTTTTCTCCCGGGACAAAAGTTAGAATCATTTTTGTCCTGTGAGGCTTTGCAGAGTTCAAAACTCTCATAAAGATTATTTTAAGGAGAAATTTTGTCCTTAGACAAAATGCAGTCCCTAATGACTAACAATTTCAAAATACATCTCATCTCATTTGTGTTTCTCCTCTTCTCTTTACTACAGGATAACTGATGCAGAACGGATGTTGGCTATGAACTGCAGTCTAGAAAGTTGATGGCTGGCAAAGATTTGATGCATGACTCCTGCTAGACAAAGATTTAAAGATTGTGTCCTTAGATTTACACAGCCTGAAATGGGCTTATCAAGTAGATAAGCTAAAATAATTTATACTGTAAAGATGCACGTAACTCTTCACCTTTCACAAAAGCCTGGGGGCTGAAGAGGAAGTTCGAACAGAATGCACCGATGTAACATCACCCAATGAATTTGAATCTTACACAGCCATTAAATTAGTCTGACTGCAAGACCCGATTCATGTATAGCTGGTGAAAATTCAGTACCTACTGATCAAAGCTTACACGCTCAAAAACTCACACCAGTGTAGTTGGACGATCGTCAAGCAATCTTTGGTGTGGTTCCAAATTCAAAATCAGTGGTTGAAAGCTACCACCAGTGTCTCAAATATTGACTACAATCACAAATACAACTCAAGCAATGGCCCAATTTCAAATAGACACGAGTCATTACATTTTTTGTTTGAAACATTTTAAAACTGTGCCTCGAAACGTTTTAAACGTAATTGTAATTATGGGTTCGTACATATTGAATACAACAAATAAAGTACACTGGAAACCAGGAGTAACTTTGGTTAGATGTTGATTGTACGAGTCCAGTGGAATTAAAGTATACAAAGGACTATAATTCAAAGACTTGACAACATATGAATTCCAAATTTTGATTGTTGTATTTTTGTGTACCTTTCTTAGTTTGATCAAACCTGTACAAAATCTAAAACACAGCCTTTAGAGTTTTAGATCTCTTGTACAACACACACAACAAAACATCACCTTAGCCCATGGGCTACTTGAAAAGGATGTGTCTGTGAAATTCAAAGGTCAGTAATTATATAGAATCTGAAAAATGCACTAAACACTAATTGTTGTTTAGTCTGTGTGTTAGACTCACTGAACCAAGTCTGTTCAGTCGTATTATTTCAGTATTCATCTGTTTGTTGATAGATACTGATATGCATGAGAGTAATGTATAAAATGTATCATATTATCGCTGGGCTGATAAAACCTTGTATCTCAAATTTTGGTGAAAATGACTTTTTTTATCAATGTGAAGTTTCAGGTGTAATTTATCTTCTAATAACCATGTGAGTTTCATATCTAAAAAAATAATGCCAACAAAATAATGCCAACAAAATCAATCTTTTGGAAAACCTTGTATCTCATTTTAATTTAAGATTTAGTGCGACAACCTCGTAACTCAAGTTTACGCCTTGCAAATTATTTTTTGTACATTTCAACCATTTCATATCAAATTGATTATCAAACATAGCCTTAAGTTCAAATAACATAGCCTGTGCACATAATTCGTTCAAATATTTTTTTTTCAACTCTCCTCAAAACTTTGCTTTTTTGAGATACAAGGTTTTAACAGCCCAGTGACGATATAGCAAGAATGCATATGGTACACATTTGTAATTTGTGAATAAATTTCACATTATCATACATGGTGAACACCCATGCAGGAAAAGGGTCTGAATGTAGACTAGTAACTTTGGTATAGGCTATACGATAATTGTATTCAAAATATAACAGTCAGTATAATTCCAACCAAACTGAGGTTCTATATAGCTCCTATACTTTGCTAAAGGTTCTTAAAGGGGAAGG
The DNA here is from genome assembly GCA_001188425.1 of Eucidaris tribuloides. NCBI lineage: Eukaryota > Metazoa > Echinodermata > Echinoidea > Cidaroida > Cidaridae > Eucidaris > Eucidaris tribuloides. Next base: position 11,700 of record JZLH01S0251954.1, read on the forward strand.
AAACCTAGTCATCTTTCTGAATTCTAAGAATACAGAACAATAAAAGAGGGAAAATAGTGAAAGTTCATGCAAATTTCTTTGAATGGTTCATGAGTTGTAATTGTTCAAAGTAATTTAAAGACACTATATAACAGTGTGGAAGACCCGTTAAAAAAATTATCGAACTTTGCTATCTGACATATCTGACAGTGTTTGAATGGACAAATAAACACCCTAGAACACAAAAGTTTGGACAGCTTTGCTGTCACTAGTACAATATGTGCAGATACAAATTGGCACATTAATATATTATCAGCCGATAGGAAATTCTGCAACACAGCAGTCTATGGGGAAAAGATGGAATGGTCTCTCAATGATTTTTTTTTTACTGTTTAAAAGCACTTAATGATCATTTTAAACTGCAATTTTTTCAGGGCTTCATTTTTAGACCGTATCAGAGACACTGGTAACATGGGGAATCATGTAGCTCAGATTTTTTAAACTGGAAACATTGTTATACAATGTTTCTAGATGAAAGTGTAGTGAGCTTCCCATTGGATTTGTATGTAAATTGTATTTACACAATTGCAGTCAAACATGTCTAGTGGTAAAAGAAACAAGTGTCTGAAATAACTCATCATTGAAGAAAATGGTTGTAAATTAGAACAAATAAGAAAATGATCTATTGCAACCAAATTAAGGTTACAGAAGCAGTGCAGGAAAGCTTCATAATATGGTATAAAGGTCACATGCCAAGGTGAAAGTTTCTGTGAGGTCAATTTGTAAGATCAGTCGACGCCTAGCATTATAAGAACCAACTTGTTATAACACTTTTTGTATTGTAGACCATATTTAATTATTTTTGGTTTCAAAGAAATCATCGTACAGTGGAAATATAACAAGAATGTGCAATTTATATTTTGTATATGTTTTGTTTAGAAAATGTGAGGAGGAATAGAATTCCCTAACTTAAAAAATAGTTTGTTTTTGTTTTTGTTTTGTCACGTACTCAAATTTCATGCATATTATCTATTAGTAGGCAACTATCTTGGTTTTCTGAAAGAAGAATGATTATTTGAACTCCAAATTTTGCCTAAAGGTAGAGCATGCTTAACTTAAATTTGAGTGTTTTGTCACTTGTGTGCTTTTACCAAGTAGGGCAGCATAAATTTGAATACATTATTATAATTATCACAGGGTTCCCAGCCCATCAGGGAAAATTATTTTACTTTTTTCCAGTCAAAGAAAAGTCAGGGAATTTGATAAATATGCCTCAAATCAGGAAAAAGTCAGGGAATTTTGTTTGGCCCAAAAATCAAAAGAACATTGTAGTGTTTTAAACTGCAAATAGTTCACTGCAACAACATAGAAAACATGTGAAACTGGAAATGAGTTGAAATAATTATGGAATTTTGAGACTTCATCAAGGAAAAAATCAGGGAAAAATAAGGGAATTTTGTTTACTTGAAATGCTGGGAACCCTGTATCATCTTCATCTCAAATGGTGATAATATTTAATTTGAGCCTTGACAAACAAGTGTTGCTACTGTCTTGGCTAAGAAGTGAAAATGTTAGAAAATTATTCATGTATTCTGTAGATTTTGTATTATACAAATGTTTATATTACAAATATCTATTTTTGTACCTTGCAAGCTGAAAATGTGTATAAAACTTACCAAAGAAAGTAAGAAAAATATAGTAAAAACTTGATAATTTATTTTCAAAAGAATTAAAAATGTGATAAGTTTCTCACAATAGTTGTGTATATTCATTTTATAGTTTGGGGTGATTGTTTTGTGATTGTTGTACCAAGTCACACATTCAACATTTATCATTTTGCGATATCAAACGTATCAACAACAACAAAAAACACTGCAATCTTAAGATCTGAAGGCGAGATAAAAATTTATTTCAGAGCCTTGGCTCCACACGTACTAAAACACACATGACAAATACAAAATATGAACAACTTTACACCATACAATAAATTTTACATAACAGGACCCTATCACATTTAAAAATGAAACAATAATGGCTGATTTGAAGGGAATAGTTCTTGACAGTGGAAAGTGAATTATGTTTAATAGTGTTGTGATGGTTTTTAGTGAAGTGTCATGTGTTGATCGATGGAAGGGACCTTGTAACATTGCCAGAATCCTAATGAAACTGAAACAATGATAATTTCACAATTACCCACTTAAATCTCATTTCATATTCAAAACAAACTGTGAAAACAACACATAACACTTCATCAAAACCATAACATCATTAAACACGATCCACTCTCCATACAAATGAATGCTGAACTGGTGCTATTAACAATGCATTTTGCAGCTTTTCACTTTTAATTTGGACCCTTATTTAAATGTCTTGCACATTCCATGAATCCATAATCATGGCAAATGAGGTATCATTGTAAAGGGAAATAAACAGGCTTTTCACTGATATCAATATCAAGAATTATACTATAATACCAAGAGATATCAATGCTAAAGTTGAGTTGCAGAATTTTTTTTGAGGGGTTTATATTCCTTTTTTTTTTGGGGGGGGGTAGGGTCACATCAACACAAAATCACTCATTTTCCTGCATATGAACGTTACAGTTGAAGATTGGGTTCAGGATTTTCAAGACCACCACTTCCCTTCATTATGATCACCAAATGGTAGTTAAATACTTACAAATGGTGTGTTGAAAGATTGAGATCCAACTGTCATGAACTTGTTATTTGAGAAAAACTAATAACAATATGCTACCAAAATATTGTTCTTTTGCAGAACACGGTTATGTGTACGTTCACATGACCAGCTGAGCGCAGCGGTCAGTAGGTGACGACGTACACTGATACGGTCAAGCGGCTGAACTCTGCGTGACCTTTGGCTAGCAGCCGATCGGACAAATTGCACGGGCTATCACGATGTAAATTTTGAAGTTTGGAAATTGTCCAGATTTTAACCAAAACTACGTATTCCACCCAAAGTTTCTACGAGAGTTGTTTATTCATACTAATCTTCACATTATAAATGTCGATTTTTGGGGCAGTCAAATCCTGAACCCAATCTATAAATCATCTTCACCACGTGGCTGACTGGGGCAATGATTTTTCATGAACATGTCTGCAATGAAAAGGTATTATGGAATTAGTGTAGGAAAAAATTGACCCTTTTCAAAATTAATGACACATGTATGAAGCAAAACAAGTACATACAACTACAACAGAATAAATTTGGAAAATTACTTTTCTTTAAAAAAAAAAATCCTCTACATACACACAAAATTTATTAAAGTTAGGTTAGCTGTGTAATTTCCACCAAAAATGTGCACAAAATCATCCCTAAGGTATCAGAAATAAATCTCAATATGAGATACATACTTTTGATTATATCCAAAGCATAGCTCTATTTATCTCAAATTCTAGAAATGGTGTAAAAACAACATTTTTCACAATTATGAATCTTGTTATGCTAAGTATTTGCAACTGTTGGGAGTATGAGGTATAATTATGACTGGGGTTGCTGATTTTTTTATTTTTTTTTCAATTAAAAAAATGTGACATTTACCAACTTTAATCAGATTCTTTTAAATTTTGTATATTTTTTTAAACAACACAAACATTGCTCCCATAAGTGTTGCTGTGATTACTTTAAATTGGACCCATTCATTAACAACTTTTCCTGTCGATTTCTACCACTTTATCAGCAGCAAAACATCCTGAAAATTTGACCAATCTATTAGCAACTTTCTCTGTTGATTTTCTGAGTCCAACCAAAGGGTGTCCACCACTTTTTTAGCTGCAACACTCGTTTATTATTTACTACTTTCTCTGTCAATTTTCTGAGTCCAATTAAATGATTTCCATCTATTTCTTAGCTGTAACACTCATTTATTAGCTACTTTCTCTGCCAATTTTCTAAATCCAATCAAATGTTTTTCACCTCTTTCTTAGCTGCAAACTTTCTTATTATTAGCTACTTTCTCTGTTGATATTTCTGAGTCCATTCAAATGGGTTCCAACTTTACCCTGCAACAATTGTTTATTATTAGCAACTTTTCTGTCGATTTTTTAAGTCCAATCAAATGGTGTCCACCACTTCATCAGCTGCAACACTCGCTTTGTTTGATCCTCAAAATTGAACCATTTATTCGCAACTTTCCCTGTCAATTTTCCGAATCCAATCAAAAGGTGTCTTGAATTCTACCACTTAATCAGCAACAAAACTTATCTTTGATAGACCCACTTATTAGCAACCTTCTCTGTTGATTTTTCCAAGTCCAATCAAATATAGTCCACTTCTTTCTTAGCTACTTTCTCTCTTGATTTTCTGAGTCCAATTGAAAGGTGTCTGCCATTTCGTCAGTTGCAACACTCGTTTATTATTAGCTACTCTCTCTCTCTATTTCAAAGTTCAATAAAAAGGTTACCAGCATTTCGTCAGCTGCAACACTCGCCTGCTTTGATCCCCAAAATTGAACCATTTATTTGCAACTTTCCCTGTCGATTTTCCGAGTCTAATCAAAATGTTTCTTAAATTCTACCACTTCATTAGCAACAATACTTATTGGTTTTGATTGACCCACTTATTATCAAATTTCTCTGTTGATTTTCTGAGTCCTTCAAATGGTTTCCACCTCTTTCGTAGCTGCAACACACGTTTATTATTAGCTACTTTCTCTGTCAATTTTCTGAGTCCAGTCAAAGGGTTTCCACCATTTCGTCAGCTGCAACACTCGCTTGCTTTGATCCTCAAAGTTCTCCTTGGGAGGGTGTCTCCACAGGCGTGGTTCTACATCCAGCATGCCACCTATTACCTCCTGAATCAAGGGAAGATACACAACAAAGGACAAAGATTAAAGGAATATGTCGCCAGCAACTAACAAGAACAAGTTAAGAAAAAAAATGACATTGTGAGTATTGTGAGAATTATGGTACATTGTGATAAAGACAGCCTAAGTAAGGGGTATTGTGTGACACTGACCCTCAGCAAGGCCTTATCAGTTAATAAATTTCTGTTAATTTCATTTCTAAATTTTCCACAGAAGAAAATCGCCGAAACAGCTATAGGGGGAGGAGCTTATCGATTCAAAAAGTGCATACTATGGCGCAATTAATACATGTCGGGTGGTATGCATCAGTCACGTAGGGTCAGCTCAAGGCCAGCACACGTGCAATCTGATTGGTTGGCAAGAACCCAAAATCTTTAACTTATTCTTGTTAGTTGCTGGCTACATCTTCTTTTAAAGGCATTTGCACCCTTCCAGAAGCAAAACCCTTAGGATATTAAAGTGATAGGCTAACATTGTGGAGCTTCAATTTTACACTGCAAATGGCAAGTTATGCATGAACAAACAATTAAAGACAAGGTTCACCCTGATATCAAGTTGGTTTTAATAAAAGCAGAACAATGAGAGAAACATATTGATGAAAGTTTGGCGAAAATCCACCAAAGAATAACAGAGTTATGAGGTTTCAAAGTTTTAAATTTGTGACGTCACATGCGAGCAGCTCCCCATATGTCATGTGATATAAATTCCATAAAAGTCTCGTTTTCTCAGAAATTTGAAAATGATTTTACCTGTGCATTCAATATATTATCAGAAACATAATTTCACACATGCTTCTATGAAAAAAAAATCCATTCAATTATTATGGATCATTAAGAAATGGCAATTCATGGAATTTACATTACATGACATATGGGGAGCTGCTCGCATGTGACGTCACAAATTTAAAACTTTGAAACCTCATAACTCTGTTATTCTTTGGTGGATTTTCCCCAAACCCTCATCAATATGTTTCTCTCATTGTTCTGCTTTTATTAAAACCAACTTGACGTTAGGGTAAACCTTACCTTTAAAACTCGGGGCTAGTTTAAATAGCGTAGGTGTACACACGGTAAGTCTATGTGAGAAAGTGGGCAGGTGAATCCGATCAACTGACAATTTTCACTTTTTTAAAGCACTAAATAATCATTTTGAAATATAATTTTTTCAGGGCGTCATTTTTAGACCTTGTCAAAGACAATGGTAGCATGGGGAATCATGTAGCTCAGATTTTTTTAACTGTGGTAAATGTTAGCCAATACCTTTAATGAAGGATATGCCTGTGAAATAAATTTTCATTTTTCAATGCACAATCCAAGTGTAAATTGGTAGACTTGTCTCACCGATTTTTCTGTTTCTGTTTCGGTCTCGGTCTCGAGACCAAACATCTAATATTAAACAAATGGAATCTTTCATTTCAAGGCTCAATGCTTGTTTTGAATGATAAAGCAACTAACAAACACACAAACAAACAAAATATGATGTCGCACCTTTCCAAAGTAGTGAGGAAACTCCTGCGTATCTTCGATGACGTGGGCGAATCCACCATCGAGCCCGAAATCAACGCTGAAGTACGGAAATCCCTTTGGCACCGACTTGCGGATGTCCTTCTTTCTTGTGTCCACCAGCTTCTTGTTCTGAGACCACTCCGACTCTGACTCCTGAATGGCTTTCTGAAAACACAGGAAGGACAACAAAGAGCATTAGCTCATAACATGTTGCTGGTGTTGTTTTGCACCAAAAATTTTGCTTCTTCAATAAGTGCCAATAATGTGAAAAGTATGACAGTAATACAATTTGTACTTTCACTTCTATATAGCAGAGAGAGAGAGAGAGCCTGCACTAAATATATGTCTTAAAACTGACAGGTTTACATTGAATATTTTCCTACATATTGGATATTTTATCACAGATTTAGGTGTGAAATGTAAGATATATTCACACTTTCATTGAATGAGTGGATATCTATTGATTCACTCAACCTTCAGAAATCTTTATAATATCAAAATAAAAATTACATTGTTAGACAGGACATACTTTCATCAACCAGTTTTGTATATAAAACTTTCCTCTAATGTTGTTAAGTGCCATCGAGTCGTTCTTGACTCCTGGTGACCCCATGGACAAACTTTCTCCATGCTATTCTATCATGTGCAAGCATGCTCCGCTCCCTCAAAGATTTTCAATTTCTTAAATAATTCCTTCTAATCATCTATTCCTCTGTTTTCCTCTTCTCCTTCTACCTTGTACTTTACTGAGTATGATGTCCTGCTCCATAGCCTTTGATCTGATAATGTGTCCAAAGTAGCTTAGTCTCTGCTTACAACCATAGCCTCAAGGAAGTAGCTTGGTTTATCTCTTCAAGTATTGATTTGTTTGTTCTCTTGTCAGTCCATGAGATCCTTAACATCCTACGCCAACACATTGAAAGTTACTAATAGAATCAAGTAGCCCACATAGTCTCAACCCAGACTATTACCTTGAAGTAGATTGGTGCCATATCACCAATCTCCCGAGGGACGGGAATGCACTCAATGCACATGTGCCTCTGTTTCTTGGGGTCCATGCACGTCTCAAGGAAGATGGCATCCATGTCGTGGTCCTCAAACATCTTGGTTAACCCTTTGCGAAATATCTGCAAAATTAGGAGAAACTAGAAAGTTTGAAATAGTGCTACATTGAAGTGTTATTCTGCCATGATGAAATGGATAATTGGTTTCACCAAGAAGGACTGAGTTGGGAATGATAACATCAGAGAGTTAGCCTGTTGGCTACGGGAACAGGATGTACCCTGTGTTTACACTACGGGATTCTCAAAATCTCAGAGTCAACGGGTTAACAAAAGTTGGTCAACTATGAAAGTCCAAGAAAGGCAGTTAAATGGTACAGTCAGGTAATGAGATGAGCTGAGGAGTATGTGAGTAAACAAGTGATAGCAATAAATGAGAAAGGAATGGGGGAGGTCAAAGTGTAGGTGGATGGATTTCATTAGAGTCTACAGATGGCCTCAGAGAAATGGGGCTGGTGGAGGAATAAGCACAATGCAGAGCTGTGTGGAAACAGCTGGTTACACACATCAAGCCCAAATAGAATGGGATTGAAGATGCTGACGAAGTAGAAGAACAAGAAGAGGAAGAAAAGTTCTATCATAAAAACACAATAACAGAAAAATTCATTTTTCATTATATAAAATACTGCCTTTGTAGCTCACAATCTATACTTCAGTCTTCAGACTATGCAACAAACAAAATTGTCTTTATATATTTCTCAAACATTGTTCAATTTCTGGTGATAGGTCTTTTGTAATAATAATAATAATAATAATAATAATAATAATAATAATCCGTTCTTGTATAGCGCATAACACATAGCTTATCGCACGTCCCTATGCGCTGTTTATTATTACCCCTATGGTCATGACAGGTACATGTAAGCTAATCAGCTATAAATGACCCGACCAAACAAAATATTTCCAAGCCAAATTTCACCTGTATTTCACTCCAGACATCCTCATCTAGTGTTGTACTTGCCACGGTATGATGCATAGGTACGATGCGACACTGGCCTTCAGTCATACACCTCGTTACTGGGACACACAGATAAACCTGGCAAACAAACACAAACAGTGATAAACTAGAAATATCACTGAAGATGATTAACACCTCCGCCCCATCAACGTGGACGAATGTGAGAAAATTTCCCTGATTTACCCCCATAAGATGACGTTACTATGGCAATCCAGTTTTCGACACATTTAATCGTCGCTTGTCTGGCAGAAGGGCCCTAGCAAATGTTCCCGGCAAAAGAGCGTTAACCTTTAATTGCCTCTAACTTGAAAACCATTGGCTCTTTTCACATGAAATCAAGGTCGTGTGATATTTTTAGATCCTTCTGTCAATCTATTATATCCAATAAGGCAATATTTCTCAAATTTATAAAATTGACTGTTAAGGCTCTTCTGCCGGGATAAACATATACTAGGGCCCTTCTGCCGAACAAGCAACGAAATAATATGTTTTACACATTTTCACTTCCAAGACCTATGTGTTTGCCAAATCTCATGAGCATTGGTCAAAAATTGAGAAGTAGTTCCATCTGCAAGATTTTTCCTTGATATGTTGTCGTAATGTACCATTACCATGGCAACACAGTTTCTGATACAATCGAAATATGTTTTGCACATTCCTATACACCTCCTTCAATCTTTGTTTGGCGGGGTTTGAGCAATTGTGCGGTTGATGGTATGCCTGTGCCCTCCCTTGCCGATTCTCCACCCACCAATAGATGGCCATGACCACCCACTTTATTTAGTTTATATTTTGTACCCAACAACTCACCTAAATCCAATACGTTTAAGCAGCAAAGGTTATGAACTACCTCCTCATTACACAAGGCAAATGTTAAAAACATTTAATGATCGTTTTGAACAGTATTTTTTTTTTCAGGGCTTCATTTGCAGATCTTATCAGAGACACAAGTAGAATGAAGGATCATGAACCTTAGATTTTTACAAATGGAAACATTGTTACGCCTTGAAACTATACTGCCCCGTCTGGGCAAAAGATTATTTTTTGTATATAAAAAGCAAATATGAACAACAGCCAACCAAAACACCACGGATCCAGAAAGGCAATCACATGGTTCATAGCAAATCAACAAATCTATCATTATCAATGGGGAAAATAAGATGCTCATTTTATAAATTTCCATTTTCCAAGAAAAACCTGTGTATATGGCTCTCAGAAGACTTGAAGCCAATACGAGAAATTGTTCTAACAACGCTGTCTGGGAGACTGCTCCAGACCTTACAAGCTGTGTGGATGAAGCTTTTATCAATTTGACAAGTTTTTGCAAGAGGAATTTAGAAAGTGCGATTGGGAGTAATACTACAGGACCTGGTCACATGCCTTTTTAGGGGTAGAGGGAGCATTCCATTTATGTTTACACACACACACATATTGAAGGTCCGACTTATTTTTACCAAAAGATCCATCATACCTTTAGCCCTAAGGCCACGATGAGATGTTTCTTCATCTGACCACTGTCCAGGCAGTAGGGACAACTTGACAGCGATGCCTCAGTGCGACGGTGCTGGGCGATGGCATGCGCCCTCTCTCGTTTCTCCGCCTCTGCCCTGGACTCTCCCTTGGCCGCAGAAGACACAAACATTTCGTCCAGGGTGTTGAACTCGGAATCCAGCAGCATCAGTTTCTAGTTCGAGATGTAAACAACAGAAGGAAAATGATCCAGTTCATAGTTAGGCAATGGCACAAATGACTCTACAATACCATATACAGTGGAACCTCGTTATTACGAGTTCAGATAAAACAAAACCCTTTCATAACAAGGTGATTGTGCTGGTCCAAGCTCTTTATATTCTTTTGTTTTTCTACCCTGATATAACTAGACAACTGATATCACAGGGTAATTTCTATGGTCCTATGTTTTCTGTTATAAAAAGGTTCCACTGTATCTTTGACATGTGGATACTCTTACATTACATGCAAATCTCAAAATTGTCAAAACTGAGATAAAGGTATATTTCGATTGATTGATTGCACACAGAATATATGTTTGGAAATATTTATTTTTAAATATACAATAAATATTAAAATTTTTGTGATGTTTGAAAAGCATCCTATATACTTTTCACTTGACGTTACGAAAATAAGTTATAAATTCATATTTCATTTTCTCTACAACTGTAAAATCACCAATTCAGAAGGTTTGATAAGATACAAATATAATTGTCACCAACACCCATTTTAAATTTCACATCTGCAAACCAGATGTTGTTTGTTCTTATGGAGGTTTGTACTCAGATCATGACACACGAGGCTGATTTCAGCAATAAGCATGGATGCTTTTTAAAAAAAAATGAAAACTCGAAGATCTTGCACTACATAAATTATCATAACTTTGCATCAAAACATGGTATGAACATAAATTTTGTATCATAAAGCAAAGCATCATGAAGCAAAGAATAGAATCCAGGTTTTGTAATGATGTAAATACCACATTTTAAAAATTTAGGACAAGTTCCTCTATTAGGTATATCTATCTGGTCGCATCACCGCTTACCTTGCTGGCCACTTTGTTAATTAACCTGTTATGGTCGTCGGCCGATCCCATCTTCTCCCTTCTCACCATAGTATCCAGGTCCACATTGTCATCATCAGCAAAATATCGCTCCCTCTCCCCTTCCTTGTTATGAGTAATTATCTGAAAAAATTGGGAAAAATCAATGTTGCTATTTGCATAAATATTAGGCAATAAGCATAAATATAAACATACAATGTGGTTAAAAAACAACAACAAAATGAAACCCAGATTAAATCCTAAATACCTGAAAAAAAATGAAGAAAAAAAAGATATCACGCCATGGACTTCACAGCGGTCAAATCAATCCAGTTTAAGTATATAAAGAAACGTACCCATCAGTGAAACCAATTTTTTAAAATTATAACAAATGTACACATTAAAGAAGTTTGTAAATGTACCATTTTTAAAGCCCCAATTTCACTTGGGGAGAACATGTTTGATTTTCAAGTGACTACCTGGAGACTCAGCTAGTCTCAAGGAGACGTCTCTGTGACTTTACGGAGACGTCTCAGTCAAATAAATTTATGAATAAATGAATGGTTTGCTATTGTTTGCCCCAACTGGTCAGTCATGGGAGTTGCGGTGACGCTTCCTCCAGGAAGATTGGGGGCTTTATATATATATATATATATATATATATATTTATGTGTTGAATAATCATGTGTGTTTTCAGGTAATGTATTGAGAAACAATGAGCAAGAGTTTAGGGGATGGGTTGGGTGTTTTTTTTTCACAGTTTGGCAGTGACGGTGAAAAAATGAAAGAAACATTCAATCCTAAATTTCTCAAAATCAAATGATAGCATAATCATTTTACTTTCATATGGTACATTAGTCATTCATATTCTGTCATGGGTGACTGCTAAGCATATGAATTTGGTGAAACATGTTTTCTCCAAGTTTTGAGTTTGCAGTGTGAGTATGTTTTTTTTATAAATGCTCTATCCAATGTTATTAAGTCACATACTCTACACAAACTTCAACAAGGAAGGAAGGAAGGAAGGAAGGAAGAAAGAAAGGAAGGAAAGTGGGAAGGAAGGAAGGAGGGAGGGAAGGAAGAATGGAAGGAAGGAAGGAAGGGAGGGAGGGAGGGAGGAAGGAAGGAAGGGATCAAGAAAGGAAGGAAGGAAGGAAGGAAAGGAAGAAAAAGAAAAAAGAAAGAAAGAGAGAAAGAATGAAAAATGAGGGAAAGATAGTGAGGAAGACAGAGAGAATCAAAGATATTTCTCAAGTCCATAAACTTAATCATAAAAATGCAGAAGAAAAAGATTCATACGTTCTTTTTCCTCCTCTTCTTGCCACTTTCCTGCGGTGCTTCCTGCTCTGCTAGCGGCCAGCTTTGTCCACTACGGTCAGTCCTGGTCAAGATGACTTCCTCCTCCTCCTCCTTCTCTCTTTTTGGTCTCTTCACTCTCTCAGACGATATCTTCTGTTCCAATTGCTTGGTCTTAAAAGCGATCCTTGCCTGACGAGCTTCTTCAATTTGAGACTTCAGTTTTTGTACCAGCGCCTATAGATACAACACATAAAAATATATCATTTGTAAATATCAAATGACAAATAAGAATTTTGGAAGTTGGTCAAATGTAACTTAAGGGATTAAGAAAGTTTCTTTTTTTAACAATACTACTAAATAATAAATGTATGCAGGGTTATAGCTACGGTGGTCGGCGCCAGTCGGTAGTAGCCGGCACTAACTGAAGCCGACCACCACTAAGCTGAATTTATTAGTCCTCCGACCGGCACAGAAAAGCTTTAAAATGACCGTAAAATGTTTTAAATCTCTACATAAATCGTGTATTTTGAGCTTTAAACATCATTACATTTCAGCCGAAGATGTATTTTGTAAAATAAATGCTTCCAAATGTTTTTTCTATGTGGAAACCCAGGAGCGCTACGCTCGCTTTGCTCGCTCCGCTTTAAACTCCTTCCTACAGCCGGCACAGAATTCTTTCTAGCTATAACCCTGAATGTATGTTAACATGCATGTATGTTAACATTATTACAAGTTTTCGTGAACTGCTTCTGTTTCTGACAAATTTATCAATTTGAAATTAATATTAGGGTGATGACATTTTTTCTTGCCATAGTCTTGCACACACATGTGCAAAACACTCATCAGATACATTATTGAAGATTTGGGCTTAACTTTTTTTCCAATAAATACTTTTGTCATATTGGCTTAAAGGCAGAGAATCTCTTTTGCATGCCTAAAAATTAACATTGTGTAAATTCACTGGCATTTAGAAGAAAATGCCATCTGGGAACCTTTTGCAAAATATAGGAGCTATAGAAACTCAGTTTTAGTGGAATTATAGTGACCGTTAGACTCTGATTTGAATTTTTTTCTCGCGAGAAAAAGATTCCTACCATAGAACGTACACTAAACGGCTATTGATTTTCTTTCCCATTTTTTCAAATTCTACGTAATTACTGACCCCCAAATTTCAAAGACATGCCCTTCATCAATAGCCTAAGGGCATGGGTTATCTTTTCCTGGTCTGCGGGGATGTTTGCAAATGAGATCCACTGCCTTTAACTATTTGATTTCATCTGGTAAAATCACCTTATGATTTTTGTTTGAAAAAGAAGACACTTTTGGAG
>JZLH01S0251958.1:3411-13766 GCA_001188425.1 Eucidaris tribuloides
AAATTTTTTATTTTTCGTACTTAGTTCATCGTACAGCCCCACACATCAATTTCTACAATTTCACACCAAGTGACACAATGTTAACAACTTTAATGTATTGAGGATGACATTTTTAATGTATTTAATTTTTTTTCTGATGTCTGATCAGGTGCGAGTCGACCATGCCCGGCAGTGCCTGGTGTTCGGGTCGGATCTGTCGTCGTCTCAGTACGACTTACAGGGACCGGAAGGTCCTCACATCCAGGACATGCCGTCGGAACAGATCCGAAACCAGCTGACCCAGATGGCCGGGGCCCTTCAGAAGGCGCTGCGTCTGATTGATACCAACACCATTGAGGTATGCTGTGGGAGTGGATGACCTAGAGATGAGAGTTTCTTAAATGATGCAGTACAAGCACTGAATATCATAGAAAACATGAAGGAATCAGAATTTTGCAGAATTCCAATTTTTTTTAGGGGTTAGAGTTTGGAGTTTCTAAAATGTGGGGAAAGCACTTAAAATTTTTTTTTTTTTTTTTTTAAACGTACCAAATCTGGTCTTTTATTGAATCATATCAGCCCGATCATCACAATAACATGTAATCAACATAATAATATAACGTTTTTTTAACTAGTTTATACAAATACACATTTTTTCCATAAATAAAGATTAATAATAACTCTCTGTTTTTTCTTGTTTTTCTCTATATTATACCGATTTTTTAGTAAACTAATGAATAATCTAACCAATGTATTTTGTCTCAGCCTTTGTCGTTTCATTTGATAAATTAACATAGATTTATAAATAGTAAACAAAGCGTAATTCAAAATTAAATTTATATCTATTGATTTCTTACTCATTACTTTATATCCAAATACCACTTTTTCATAACTAGTAGAAAATTTTGCAAGAAAGTATTTTTGTATAAACTTTTCAAGTTTCAACATAATTCCAAAATGAAGTCAAATATGAGCATTCACAAAACATATGTAATATATCACCAATATTATCACAATAAAAACATAAATTTGATTCTTTTAAATTCCATTTGAATAAATTTTTTGGTGTTGGAAAAATATCGTAAAGAAACTTAAAATTGAAATTTATTAACACACTGTCCAAATTTTGCTTTAGCTTAAACAACCATATCCGTTTCCAATTTAAGTTTAAATTTGTGTCAAATAAATGTAACCAGAAATTTTCTGCGCTTGATACCTTTTGTTTTTCCTGTATCAAATCATTATATATAATTTTCAATTGATTTTTTTGTTTTGATACGTTCGTGTTTGTAGGTAATACATGTAAATAATCACGCCTCTCATTCTTAAATTTGTTAAATTCATCTAAAACAACATCTTTTGCCGACAGAACACGTTTCCATTCAGGTTTAATAGCATTTATTTTCTTTGCATATTCACTAAACCACCTGGCATCACTTATAACTAATTTTCTTTTGATAGTATGTATATCGAGGAAACCATTACGATCCAGCAGATCTCCTATGTGTAAAATGTCTGACTGAATCCAATTTTTAAATAGTAACATTTTATTATTAAAAATAATATCTTTATTCAACCAGATCATTTCTCTGATTACATAATCACTGTTAAACTGAATGGAGTCATCAATCGACCTCATTCTTCTCGAAAACCAGGAAAACAAAATTTCACAGTAAAAATTTGGTATTTTACCTCTAAAAAATGAAACATATTTTGGATTACATTTACAATTTAATATCACCACAATTCCCCCAAGTTTTTAAAACCAATAATCAAACATCACTTTCCAGTTAGTGTCATCTTGACACTGTAGATAGTTGTAAAACCATTTCAATTTCAACGAATCGAATTTTGTATAAATGTCAAACATATTCAAACCTCCTTTCTCAATTTCATTTATAATATTTGACCGTTTGACTTTGTGGTTAGATGAACCCCACAGAAATTCAAAAAATAATCGATCATATCTTTAGATCAAGTTCTTCGGACACATTATTACATGTGCTGTATATATCAATTTAGACAAAATCAAACTTTTCAAAACAATAATTTTCCCTTTATACGTCAAATTTCTCTGTTTCCAAGAATTAAGGATATGTTTGATTTTAATAAAACGTTCTTCCGACCAGTTCAAGCTTGCGCTTAAATTGCTATTCCTACTAAAGAAAATACCAAGTGATTTCACATAAGAATCTGACCACTGTATATCACCTATCGTATCAGTAGGGATGCTCTTTCCCAACCATAAAGCTTTCGTTTTATTATTATTTAACTTTATTCCAGAAACATTTCCAAATTTATTGATAATATTTAAAGCAATTTCACTAGATTTAACATCATGCATAAATAAAGTTAAATCATCAGCTAGCTGCACCAATTTTCTTTCTTTCTTACAAGTTCCAATAAATAACCCTTTACACTCAACATTTTGCCTTATTTGATTGGCTAGTGCTTCCACTGCCAAGATAAATAAAAGTGTGGATAACGGACAGCCCTGTCTAACACCTGTAGAGGGCATAATATCAGCTGTAAGCCAACCATTCATGAGAACATTTAGCATTGGACTTGTATATAATACTGAAAACCAACGCCTAAATATATTTTGAAAACCATACTTTTGCAGACACTTATCAATAGCACTAAATATGAAAACATGAGGAAATCAGAATTTTGCAGAATTTTTGATTTCCAGGAGTTCGAGAACTGAATTTTTTAAATGCAGGAAATGTACTGAACGTTATAGAAAACGTTAAGAAATCAGAAATTTGCAGAATTCCCCATTTTTAGCGGTTAGAGATCAGAGTTTCTAAACTGCAGGAAAAGCACTAAATATTACAGAAAATGGGGAAAAAATCAGAATTTTTCAAAAGTCCCCTTTACCAAAGTAACTTAAATATAAGGATTTTTTTCCATAACAAATAACTTATTGTTTAAAGGAAAATTATTAATTCACAAGAAGTTGTGAGTGGTTTCTTTATATCTAAATGTGTGGTGTATGTGCTGTGAAAAACAATTGTACACTCTATGTAAATTAATGGCAAAATCCGTGCATTGTGAAGAAACGGAAGAAAGAGGAATTTGAGATTGGAAGAAACAGAATATTTAATGTTAACAAAACAGAAAGCTGTGGTATTTTTGCAATAAAAAGGTAATCCTGACTTAGATCATGATCACCTTACCAGTCCTCTGATATGTTAACCCATCTCTTTCCCCATTCACTGTTAAATCATGTGTTTGATAGTGGGCTATGAATTTTTAATCTCAGAAACGATTGGTTACTACTTTGGCAAGTCCATGATCATTGTCACAATGTGGAAAAGGAATTTTGTCATCACTTTTAACAAATGGTTAGGATGTGAAATTTTACAAGATTTCATAAACGAAATGATAGTATATTGCACAATTCCATGATCATTGTCACATCATGGAAAAGGAATCTGTGATTGATCTTGACAAATAGTATGGGATAACATATAACCTAAGAATGACAAAAGTTCTAAATAACTCGTCGTTTACTTTGGTGTTATTTTTAACCCTCAATACTATTACAGGAGGAGCGCGTGGATGAGAAGAGGCAAATCATTCAGAATTACCACCGTACTGCCCGCAAGGATCATGAAGATATCTTAGTACGTCGCCAGATCATTGAAGACAGAAAGGAGCGACTTGAGAACTTGAACGTTCAAAGGGTGAGCATTTGGTATTTAATATACAGTGGGGCCCAGAAAAAATGCAATTATCGCGATCGCTAATTTCTTCTACATCATCGGCAAAATCTAATTGTTTTTTGTTTCATTGGTTAGAACTTTTTTTTTCCAACAAAATGATACCATGATCATTGATTTTTAGTCAGGCATTTGGATCACAGGGCCATTTTTCTGAGGCAATGTAATTTCCCAAATTTCCTACATTTTTCACTCCACCGATCCTCTGAATACCAAAATATTCTCTCGTTACAGCGGGCCATAGAATAAGCTATATGCAGATAAACCACAGGAATGCCCTTGCTTAAAAGATTAAGGCAATGTGAGGAATTGCGTTTTGTCTTTGTGGTATGCTATGTCGCAAGAAAATCTTAATGTTCTGCAGATCAGTGGAGTTTAAAAAGTAGGAAATTTGGGAAATGACATCGTATCAGAAAAATGGCCCTAAGTTCCAAACGCCTGACTGAAAATCTTGTTCGAAAAAGAATGTTCTAACCAACGAAACAAAAAACAGTAACATTTTGCTGATGATGGTGAAGAAATAAGCAATCGCAGGTGTTACATTCTTTCTGGGTGACCCTTTATATTACAAACTTTAACGGTCTGTATGTGTTCTCTGCCGTGTCAAGTATTTTCATTGTCCTTACCAGCATCAGACTCATTTATAGTGAATATTATGTAATCATATTTCATATTATGTTAAAAGGTCCAGAATTTGAGGGAAGTTAGTGCAAAGTTTTCACGAACAACAGGAGACAGCTGGCTTTTTCAGTGTTGTCATTTTCCATTACAGCATTTGGAGTATTGTGCACTCTTCTATTCATTAAAACAAAAAAGAGCACTATTGAAACAAGCCACTATTACTAACAAACTTGAAAAGAAGTTTAAACAAATTCATTGGATGAAGTTTTGTGTGACCTGTCCTCATCAGGTCACAATGCAAAAATGACAGTATACAACATCACACAAGGCCATTAAAATAGCAATGTGGAAAACTTTGTGCCCCCTTTCCATCACTTTGTCAAAATATCCTATTCCATTCCCCCTTGACTGTGGACTTTTTCACCCGTTGCCTCCAAGATTCTGAAAATCCTATAGAGTTAACACAGAGGACATCCGGTTCCCGTAGCCAATGGGTTGAGTGATTGTGAGGTGGTGTGTACATGCATTCAGATATTAATTTGTATTCTGTTACTGATGCAATTTTGCACCACAAATGGTACCGTATAAATAATCCTCAATAAAAACCTGTGACATTGTGTTATTTGTGATGACACTTTTGATTAGGAAAGGAATAGTGTTCACTGAATTACTCATGAAAATGGTTGGATTACATTGGATATTTTCTAACAAATTTGAGATCGTATTCATCTTCTCTGAAACAAGGAAAATCCTGTCCATTTTCTACACAAATTGATGGACATCTATTGACCTAAAATAAAGAACTTTACAAGATGTGTTGTAACTTCTGAAATCTAAATAACATCGTAATGAAATTTTCATTTCTTTATCTAAAGGGTGTACTCTTATCTCCAATTTTTGTACACAAAACTTTTCTCCACCATGTATGTATAAACAGTTGTTGCTCTATGAAGTTGATACTACACAGAAACTTGCTCTAAGTGGTGCTTTTCAAAAATACACAACACATTTTGACTTAAAGAACAAAACAAGGAACAATCAAAGCAGCATTTCAGAGTGAAGTAGGCTACAATTTCACTTCTCATGTTATGCCCACTTACAGGAGAAAGCAGAGCAGGATATGATAGAGGAGCAACACCGGGCCCAGCGCGAGGCCGAACAGCACCGTCTGGAGCGAGAGGCCCAGGAGCGGGCCCGTCGGAAGCAGCAGGAGGACATGGAGGAGATTCGCAAAAAGCACGCCAAGGAGCGCATCAATGCCATCAAGCATTCCAGCATTGCCTCCAGGGTGTTCTCCATGTATGAGGAAGAGGTATGTTTGTTTTGTGGTTATATTAACCTGTTGGAGACTAAGGACAAAAGATATCTCGGACTGCAGGTCAAGGATGGAGAATGTGTATTATATCGTGTATTGAAATCAAATCGTCTCCAACAGGTTAAAGTCAGATCACATCTGATACTAGCTTATCTGTGCTTGTGCCTATGTATTACTGTATTTCGTACAGAAATTACAATGGTCCATAGATCAATTATGTTTTAGCTATATGATATCAGTAAAAACATGTACTACATCCAGGATTCATACAAGTTTTAAATAGTCCTTCAATTTGACTTTGACCTTAAAAATCCTTTTGTTTCTCCTGTTGGTGAAAAAGTCCTAGAAATGAGCTTGAATTTGTTTTTTTCAAGTCTTCAAAAATGTTTTGTATCAATTTTTGGATAATTTGTGCTACATGTTATAAAATTGTTGTGAAGAGAAGTTGAACAGTGCTTGTCTTACCTCAGGACTGGCACACATTTTTGCTAATTGAAAATGGAAAAATCAGCCCTTGAAAAGTCCTTAAATTTCAATTGTCACAGCTTGTATCAAGCCTGTATATCAAGTGTCATGTATAACTTTACAAAGACCAGTTTAAACACAAGTTTTTTATATGTTTTTATTGTCATATCAGAATAATGAAAATGCAATTATGTCACATCAAATTCCATGATGCATCTATTCAAAGATTTTGTCTTTGTTTAAAGTTTAGTGTTATGAAAGTGTAATTGCCAGAAAATTTTACATCCCTATAAGCTATAGTTTCTAA
This sequence comes from Eucidaris tribuloides, assembly GCA_001188425.1. Lineage (NCBI taxonomy): Eukaryota > Metazoa > Echinodermata > Echinoidea > Cidaroida > Cidaridae > Eucidaris > Eucidaris tribuloides. The sequence goes on from JZLH01S0251958.1 coordinate 9,824, forward strand.
GTGTTACTCAGATCACCTAAAACTGATTTCATTATGAACTTGTGCTGTGCTACCTTAATAAAATCAATCATAGATTGATAGCAGAAATTGTATGTAGACAGTATTATGGTGTGGTCACCTTATTTTTCATGCTTGAATATTTCTTTCTTTCCTAATCTTTATTTTTGTATTCTTATGATGTATCTTTATCAGGATTTGGAGAAACTGGATGCTGACCAGATTATGGCTAAGCATGTGGAGCAGCTAGAAGCAGAAAAGAAAGAGTTGCAAACCAAACTCAAGTCACAGGAAAAGAAGGCAAGTTTGACAATTTCTTTCATTGAACTGTTGAATGAATGGTAATAATAAGTTTTAAAAAAAGAAAGGTGGGGACCCACATATTGTCCTCACTGTAGCTGATTGCTCACTACAAAAGTACATGATAAAAACATACCAAATATATGCATGTGGGACTACATATAAAATAACAAGATTTCTACCTCAACTGTAATATTGGTTTTATGGTTTTGCAAATAAGTCAAAGTGAATCGACTGACTACTTAAATAACTGAACTGTTTAACAGCAGAGCTGATAATGCAAATGAGTGATCCTTCCAACTTTTCTGTTTACCGATAATGAAGTAACAGGCTGGAAGGAGACCCACTTACATGTGTTAGCTAGACTTGTACTTATCAATGTATTGTGAAAGGACTTTGTTTGACAGCACAAAACATTGCTTGCACTGCATTTTCTTCGCTTGCTGTGCTGAGGTGGGTGCTCGCTTTAACGGATTCAATTCCCCTTGTTTTTGTTTTTGTTAAGCTGCAAATTTAGTACTTTGCTATACCTGAAATTTTGCTCGAGCCGATCTCGTTATCAGGGATGTAGTCGTGGCCGGATTTTGCCGGCCTTGGCCTTGGCCTCGGACCGGGTCACGTTTACAAAGTCTATGGGTACAATATTTTTCCAGCGGCCTCGTGACTCGGAATGGTCGGCCTCGACTACATCCCTGCTCGTTATAATTATGAGTAACATAATACACAGAGGTGTATGGTAGAAAAATTGGGACCCAAGAAACATCCTCGTATTAAATTGGGTCTTGCTATACCCATGCCTCGTATAACAGGGTTTGCCTAGTAGTAGTACTAGTAATCCAGGTTTTAAATCCGGTTTAGTCCCAACTACTTGCACTCACAGACATTGCTCTTACCCCCTCCCTCCACTTCACCCTATTTGGTGCATCCTCCTCCCTCAATCCAACCCTCCTACTCTCCTCCACCACTTGATTCTTCCATGTCTTCTTTGGTCGCCCCTTCCTCTCTGATCATCCACCTGAAATTCATACGCCCTTCTCAAAACATGATCAAAATCCCTCAACACATGTCCATACCAATGTACTCTATTCACCTTCGCCATCTGATTCACTGCTTCTTTCAAACCCAACATCTGCATCCAATCCTCAGTCTTCTTCCTGTCCATCAGCTTCACACCACACATCGCTCATGCCATTGCTCTCTCAGTCCTCAGAATCCTCATCTCGTTTTCACTCAAATGCCATATTTCTCTCCCATAAAATATCGCTGATCTCCCGCAATTCCTATAAATTATTCCATTCATCTTCAGGGGAAACCTTTTCACATATAACAAATTTCAGCATTTCCTAAACTTCACCCATCCAAATCTTGCTGTCACAGCTGCCCTGTATTGTAAGAAGTCACTTTTTATCAGTCCTATGGATTTGACATACAGGGTTGACTTATAGCAATGTTGTCTTGTTCTAACAGGTGGATCACTTTGCCCGAGCGAAACGCCTTCAGGAGATTCCACTGCTGGAGGAAGAGGCCAAAGAAATGTCCGTCAGTGACCGGGAACTATGGGAGCAGATTGAAGAGGAGAGAGTGAGTTGGAAAGAATTATTGCTGATTTATTTCTTGTAACATCTCTTTTACTCCAATGAAATATGCTATTAGGACACATGAAGGTGAACTATTGATGAGATGCAGATTTGCAGAGCAAAGATTATAATTTTGTGTACACAGCATAGATTTGTGCTGCTGTTAAAAGAGGATATTTAAAAATATTTTTCAACTTTTGACTGTCACTGTACATTGAGATATTTGTCACTAGTGCAGTATTAAAGGAATTTGGGTGTGATATGTGCAAGGATCCATAGGTTTGCTTATAGTGGGGCTCATAATGGCAGCAGTGAGTAGACTAGTGAAATTTAGTATTGTGTGATTGGAACAATTATCGTAATTAGGGAATTTGAGAAGAAAAAAAATCACTGAAATCAGGGAAAAGTCTGGAAATTGCATTGGCCCCAAAAGAAAGAAGTCTGTGTCTTATTTATTTTGTCTTATGTCCAAGCAGTTGTAGCCCAATTGATGATTGGCTTTTCAGTGTGTGAAATACTTGTGTAGTCCACAGATACATAATAATTATTACAAATATGCTTATGTCTTAGTGTTGACAACTACCGTTTTATAGTGCAAATGAGTTGAAGACTATAATAACCCTGAAATTTTCCGATTACATATGGAAATTCCGGGAAAAGTCAGAGAATTGTGTTTTCATGATGTGTTGGTGAACCATGATCCCTGTGTGGTATGTAATATTTGCCTTGAATTTCATCCCATCTCAGGTGACCCAGCTGAAGAAGGAGCGTGAATCTGCCCTAGTGACCAGGGACGGCATGATGCGCATGAGAATGCTGACCGGAGGCCTTCCTCAACATGCTGAGACAGACTCGCCTTATCTCTATATCAGGTGGCGTCGGCCGACTACACCTCTTTTGTGTATTTTATTTGTGATAAGAAAAATCCTCTCTCAAAAACTTAACGAATGTGGCAGGCTTCGTTTGGTCAGGAAATTTCTGGAAAGTCAGAGAATTTTAAAATACTTTTTGCAGAAGCAATAATTCAGAGGAAAGTCAGGAGAATTCACAAAATTTCTTTGGAAAAGTCAGGGAAAATAATTTATTCAAGATATTTTTAAAGTGGACCCTTGATTCGCGGAGCATTGCCTAGTATCAAGGTAATGTATTTTTACATATTTGAAAATGTTCCGTTTTCGCTCAAGAAAGTGCGGTGGAATTTTGAATAATATGTAAGTGTACAAACTCTCCAAGGGCTTCTCTAAATTCCTTAATTCTTTCCTTGCAAGGTCGGCCCAAACTTGCACAGATTTAATAACTTCAAAAGAAAACAACATTAGGCGATTACTAATCCCACCTAATTTCCTACCCTAAATCATCTTACTTGATTCAATTATCCTCCTCCCAAGTTCCAGCGAGTCATTACACCTTTGCAGATGAAGTGTGGCCTCACTTGAAAATTGAGAATGTGAAATGAGAATCCGGAATTGAACCCAAAGTTCACTTAAAAATTTGGCAAATAAAGAGTTATGTCTTTGTAAGTCATAATACCATTTTCGAAAACTTGTAATGGTATTGGATATCATTCTTAAGGGTGATTTTATCATATATTGAATAGTGAAATATTACCTATTGAATCAAGAAATAGGCAGTTATCAGTAATGTTCCCGCTCAAAATCCTGCCAAGATCTGACCCATCTGTATATAGAGCTGCTATATAAACTGGGATTTTTTCTCTTAGTCTTCCAATAATTATGACCATTTGTCATGCATCATCCCCTTTTTTTGTGACAGCAGGAGAAAGATATCTGAAGTATGAGGAGAAGTGAAGGAGGAGAGAGCTAAAGCACTGATTGGAACGAAAGGCATAGACGCAAGGAGTAGCGTCGTGCCAAGTGATCAAGGAGAGAGACGAGGAGGAGCACGACGTAAAGATGGGAGCGAAGAGAGGGGTGACCGGAATGCCCTCAAATGTCTTGAATGTGAAGATCTCTGTTTAAAACAACATGGAATGAGTTGAGGCTGACAGTTTCCGAGCCACAACGCCACTGGAAAAATTATTGTGTCCCATAGACTTTGTACGATTGACT
>JZLH01S0251958.1:17315-30191 GCA_001188425.1 Eucidaris tribuloides
TAAGCAATCGGCAAGGTGTTCACATTCTTCTGGGTGACCCTTTAATATAACAACTATAAAACGGTCTGTAAAATGTGTTCTCTGCCGTTGTCAAGTATTTTCATTGTCCTTACGGCAGCAATCAGGTTCAATTTATTAGTATATGGGTCGCAAGAATAACCTAGACTAGCTTATTAGTAGGTGAGTCACGGCTTTATAAATATTAGTGACCCAGGTGATGTTCAAACACACCACCGACTCATGCCCCGAAGAGCGAAGGCTGTAGGGCGGCATAGTGATAATAGTGGTTGTCTCCGACATCATCGCGGCACACGAAGGCTATAATTTTAACAGTTTCCCCGAATATTAAGCAGGTCTGTATTTGTTTTATCTACCGCGATATATATAGATTCTTCTCATTGTTTGGTTAGTTTCCTGAACTGTATAGTTCAAGCAGCCTATTTACGGCAATGCATAAGCGGCTGGATTTTCACATGCGCGACCACAGAGCAAATCTGCTTTTAGCAAACACCTGTAGTACGTATGTAATCAACGCGTTCATCACGTCGACTCAGTTCGCTGTACAGGGGGCGCGCACACCATATTTCCGGGCACGAGTGAAATTACGCTTTATGCCCCTGCTCTCGTTTTATGGGACGTCATGCACTGTTAGAAAACAGGGCACCAGAGTCTATTCAATGACTTGCTTCTTTTAACCAATCAGATGAGAGGAATCTTATATATGAGGTATAGGTAATGAATATATATGTATTTATCATGCATCTCATATTATTTGTGTTAAAAAAGTGTCCAAGAATTTGAGGAAGTTAATGCAAAAAGTTTTTAACACGAACAGCAGGAGACACTGCTTTTTCAGTGTTATTTACATTTTCACCTAGCGCATTATGAGTATTTGTGGGACACTCTTCCTATTATTAAAACAGAAAAAGAAGCAGTATTGAAACACCAATCACAGCTTATGTTAATAACAAAACTTGAAAAATAAGTGTAAACAAATTCATTGAATGAAAAGTTTTTTGAGTTGTGACACTGTCCTCTTATCAGGTCACAATGCATAAAATGAACAGTATAAGCAACCTCACCAGGTTCAACGGCACTTAAAATAGCAATAGCTGCGAAAACTTTGTGGGCCCACCAGTTTCGCATCACTTTGTCAAAATATCCTATTCCATTCCCCCCTTGATCTGTGGGGACTTTTTCCACACCGTATTGCCCTCCAAGATTCTGAAAAATCATTATAGATGTTAACAACAGAGCGACATCTCGGTTCCGCCCGTACACCAATGGTTGAGTGATTGGAGGTGGCTGGTGTACATGCATTCAGATATTAATTTGTATTCTGTTTAACTGAGTGCACATTTTGCACCAAAATGGTCCGTATAACATAATCCTACAATAAAAACTGTGACATGTGTGGTTATTTGTGATGACATTCTCTTGATTAGTGAAACGAGAATAGTAGTTCTACTCTTGTTCTCATAGAAAATGGTTAGGAGTACATTTGGATATTTTCTAACAATTTGATGATCGTCATTCACTTCTCTGAAACAAGGAAATCACTGTCCATTTTTCTCAACACAAATTGATGGACATCTATTGACCTAGACAATACAAGAACTTATACAAATGTTTGTTTGTAACTTCTGAATATCTAAGATACACATCCGTAATGAAATTTCAATTTCTTTTACTAAAGGGTGTACTCCTTATCTCCAATTCCTTATTGTACAATACAAAACTTTTCTCCATCACCTAATTTATACTGTCGCTGGCTCCATGTTGTTCAACAGTGTTGCTCTATGAAGTTGATACTACAGCAAGAAACCTTGCTCTAAATGCGCGTGCTTTTCAAAAATACACACACACTTTTGACTTAAAGAACAAAACAAGGACAATCAAAGCAGCTCTGCATTTCATGAGTGAAGTAGGCTACAATTCACTTCTCATGTTATGCCCACTTACAAGGAGAAAGCAGAGCAGGATATGATAGAGCGTAGCCAACACCCCATCGGGCCAAGCGCGAGGAGCCGGACACACCAGTCTGGAGCCGAAGAGGCGCAGAGCGGCCCCGTCGGAAGCCAGCAGGAGGACATGGAGAGAAATTCGCAAAAAAGCACAGCCAAAGGAGCCCGCGATCAATGCCATCAGCATTCAGCATTGGCCTCCAGGGTGTTTCTCCATGTATGAGGAAGAGGTATGTTTTGGTTTTGTGGTTATATTAACTCTGTTGGATGACTAAGGACAAATAGATATCTCGGACTGCAGGTCAAGGATGGAGAATGTGTAAATTATATCGTGTATTTGAAATGAAATCGTCTCCACACTAGGTATATGGAGTCAGAATCACATCTGCACTACTACACTTTATTCTGTGCTTGTCCTATGTATTCACACTCGAAACGTAATTTCCGTACAGAAATTTCTAACAATGTGCAATAGATTCAAACATTTGTGTTTTAGCTATATGATATCACGTTAAAAACATGTACTACATTTGCCATTGGATTCAAGCAAGTTTTAAATAGTCCTTCAAATTTGACTTTGGACCTTAAAAATCCTTTGTTTCTGCCTGTTGGTGAAAAAGGGTTCGCGTAGCAAATGAGCTTGATGTTGTTTTTTTCAAGGTCGGTTGTCAAAATGTTTTTGTATCGAATTTTTGGATAATTTGGCTACTAACTGTTATAAATTGTTTGTGAAGAGAAGATCTGAACAGTGCTTGTCTTACTCAGACTGGGCGACACAAGGCGCGTGTCATTTGTTGCTAAAATTGAAAATGGAAAAATCAGCCCATTGAAAAGTCCATTAAAATTTCATTTGTCAGTTTTGTGTTTAGTGTCATTATAACTTTACAAAAGACCAGTTTAACACAAGTTTTTTAATAGAGTGTTTTCTATTGTCATAATGATTATATATTATGTCACACTCAAATTCCATGATGCGCAGTCTACTTCAAGATTTTGTCTTGTTTAAAGTTTAGTGTTAGTGAAATGTAATCTGCCAGAACAAATTTTACAATCCCTATAAGCTATAGTGTTCTAAGTTTGTTTACCAGACTGGCGACCTAATACTGATTTCATTATGTTATTATCTTCCTAGCTGTGCCACCTTAATAAAATAATTATAGAATGATAAGCAGTAAATTGTATGTAGACAAGGTATTATTTGCGTTGGTCACCAGGGATTATTTTTCATGCTCAATATTTCTTTCTTTCCTAATCTTTATTTTTGTATTCTTATGATGTATTCTTCTATCGAGGATTTGGAAAAACTGGACTGCTGACCAAAGCACTTATGGCTATAGCATGTTTGAGGCAGCTAGAAGGCACAGAAAGAAAGTTAGATGCAAAACAAACTCAAGTCACAGAAAAGAAGGCAAGTTGACAATTTCTTTCATTGAACTGTGTTGAATGAAATGGTAATAAATAAAGTTTTAAAAAAAAAGACAAGGTGGGGACGCCACAAATATTGTCGCTCACATGTAGCCTGATTGCTCACTACAAAAGTAGCATGTAAAAACATCTTCTCCTACCAAATATATGCATGGTGGGCTACCTAATAAAATAACAAGATTTCTAAACCTCAACTGTAATATTGGGTTTTAATGTTTTGCAAATTAAGTACAAAGTGAATCGACTGACTACTTAAATAACTGAAACCTTGTTTTAAACAGCAGAGCTTGATAATGCAAATGATTTGACTCCTTGCCAACTTTTGCTGTTTTACGCGATAATGAAGTAACAGGCTGGAAGGAGACGCCACTTACATGTGTTAGCTAGACTTAGTACTTATCATGTATTGTGAAAGGACTTTGGTTTGACAGCAGCAAAACATTGCTTGCACTGAGCATTTTTCTTCGCTTTGCCTGTGCTGAGGGAGGTGGGTTGCTACGCTTTACACCTGATTCATTCCCCTTGTTTTTGTTTTTTTGAGTTAACTGCAAATTTAGCTACTGCTTGGCTATTCACTCCTGCAAATTTTGCTCGAGCCGAGATCCTCGTATCAAGGGATGTAGTCCGTGGGCGACGGCTATTTTTGCCGGCCTTGGCCTTGGCCTCGGATCCGCACATTACAAAGTCTATGGGTACAATATTTTTCCATGCGCGCCCTCGTGACTCGGAATGGTCGGCCCCTCGAGCTACAATCCCTGCTCTTTTTGTTATAATTATGAATAACATAATACACAGAGGTGATGGTAGAAAAATTGGGACACGCGCAAGAAACATACCATCGTATTGAAATTGGGTCAATTGCTAATACCGGCCATGCCTCCGTATAACAGCGGTTTGCCTAGTGAGTAGTACAGTAATCCAGGTTTACAATTCCCGGTTTAGTCCCAACTACTTGCACTCACAGACAATGCTTCCTTACCCACCCTCCCCTCCACTTCACCCTATTTTGGTGCATCCATCACTCCCTCAATCCTAACCCTCCTACTCTCTCTCCACCACTTGATTCTTACCATGTTCTTCTTTGGTGCGCGCCCTTCCTCTCTGATCATCCACCGCTGAAATTATAACCCTTCTCAAAACATGATCAAAAATCCTCAACACAATTGTCCCATCACGCAATTGTACTCACTTATTCACCTTCGCCATCTGATTCACTGCTTCTTTCAAACCGCCAACATACCTGCATCCATCCTACAAGTCTATCTTTCCTGTTCTTCCATCGCTTCCACACACATACGCTCCATCAATTGCTACTCTCAGTTCTTCAGATCCTCAATAATCGTTTTCACTCGATAACCGTATTACTACTTCAACTCAATGCCAATATTCTCTCCCATAAACATATCGGCTAGATCTCCCGCAATCCTATAAATTTTCCATTCATCTTCAGGGGAAACGCTTTTTCACATAATAACAAATTTTCAGCATTTTTCTAATACTTCACCCATTCCAAATCTTTGCTGTCAGCAGCTGCGCTGTATTGTTAAGAAGTCAGCGTTTTTATCAAGTTCCCTATGATTTGACATACAGGGTTGACTTATAGCAATAGTTGTTCTGTTCTAGACAGGTGGATCACTTTGCCCGTATGCGAACCACGCCTTCAGGAAGATGTCACTGCTGGATGGAAGAGGCCAAAGAAATGTCCGTCAGTGGTGACCGACCGTGAAACTATGGTAGCAGATTGAAGAGAGAGAGTGAGTTGGAAAGAATTATTGCTGGATTTATTTCTTGTAACATCTCTTTTAACTCCAATGAAATATGCCGTATTAGGGACACAATGAATGGTGAAACTATTGATGAGAATGCAGATCATTTTGCAGAGCAAAATTATAAATTTGTGTACACACGATAGATTTGTGGCTGCTGTTAAAAAGAGGATATTTAAAAATATTTTTCACTTTTGACTGTCACTAGTCATTGAGAATTTGTCACTAGTTAGCAGTATTAAGGAATTATGGTGTGATATGTGCAAGAGATCATAGGTTTGGCTTATAGTGGGCGCTCATAATGGCAGCAGTGAGTAGAGCCTATTGAAATTTAGTTTGTGTGATTGAACAATTGATCGTAATTAGGGAAATTTGAGAAAGAAAAAAAAAATCACTGAAATCAAGGGAAAAAGTCTGGAAATTTGCATTGGTCCCCAAAAGACAAGAACCTCTGTGTCTTAAATTTATTTTGTCTTATGTCCAAGCAGTTGTAGCCCAATTGATGATTGGCTTTTCAGTGTTGAAATACTTAGATGTAGTCAGCAAGCATACATAATAATTATTGACAAATATGCTTATGTCTTAGTGTTTGACAACTACGTTTTATAGTGCAAAATAGTTGAAAAGACATAATAACCCCTGAAATTTCCTTACGCGATATGGAAATTCGGGAAAATCAGAAAGAATGTGTTTTTCATGATGTGTTGGTGAACCATGATCCCTGTGTGGTCAATGTAATATTTGCCTTGAATTTCATCCCATGCTCAGGTGGACGCCAGCTGAAGGGGCGTGAATCTGCCCTAGTCGGACGGCATGATGCGCATGAAAAATGCTGACCGGAGGCCTTCCCTCACAACATGCTGAAGACAGACTCGCCTTATCTCTATTATCAGGTGGCGTCGGCCGCTACACCTCTTTTGGTAGTATATATTATATTGTGATAAGAAATCCTCTCATCAAAAACTTAAGCGAAATGTTGGCAAGGCTTCGTTTGGTCAGAAATTTCTGGAAAGTCAATAATTTTAACTTTATTGCAGAAGCAATATCAGAAAAGTCAGGAAATTCACCACAAATATTACTTTTGGGGAAAAGTCAGGGAAAATAATTTATTCAAGATATTTTTAAAGTGACCCTTGATCGGGAGCTTGCTAGTATCAAGGTAATGTATTTTTACATGATTTGAAAATGTTTCCGTTTTCTGCTCAAGAAAGTCGGGGAATTTTGAAAATATGTAAGTGTACAAACTCTCCAAGGGCTTCTTCTAATTCTTAATTCTTTCCTTGCCAAGGTCGCCAACTTGCACAGATTTATAAATTCAAAGAAAACAATTAGGGATTTACAAATCCCACCTAATTCCTCCTAATCATCTTACTTGATTCAATATCCTCCTCCCAGTTCCAGCGAGTCATTTACACCTTTGCAGATGAAGTGTGCCTCACTTGTAAAAATTGAGAATTGAATGAGAATCCAGAATTGAACCCAAAGTTCACTTTAAAAATTTGGCAAATAAAAGTTTAAGTCTTTGTAAGTCATAATACCATTTTCAAACTTGTAATGGTATTGGATTCATTCTTAGGGTAGTTATGCATAATTGATAAAGGTGAAATATTACCTTTGTCAAGAAATAGCAGTTATTCAGTAATTTCCTCAAAATCCTGCCAAGATCTGACCCATCTGTATATAGCAGCTGCTTATAAACTGATTTTTTTCTCTTAGTCTTCCAATAATTATGACCATTTGTCATGCATCATTACCCCTTTTTTTGGTGACACAGGAGAAACTATCGAAGTATGAGGAGAAGGTGAAGGAGGAGAGAGCTAAACGCCTGATGGAACGGAAGGCGAGACGCAAGGAGGAGCGTCGTGCCAAGTGGATCAAGGAGAGAGACGAGGAGGAGCAACGACGTAAAGATGAGGAGGCGAAAAGAGGTGGGTGACCGGAATGCCTCAAATTCTTGATTGTGAAGATCTCTGTTTAAAACAACATGGATGGAGTTGAGGCTGACAGTTCTGAGCCACAACGCCACTGGAAAAATATTGTTCCCATAGACTTTGTACGAGTGACTCAGTCCGAGGCCAAGGCTAAGGCCGACAAAATCTGGCCTTGAATCAATCTCTGTACATCAAGTGGAATTACTTGTGAAGTATAAAGTATTAACTCAGGAGCTGCACTAGGACATCTTTAATGAGGTTGTGTCATCCCAAATTTGGCTTAAAAGTTTGCATACAGAAATAGATGACGGAAAAAAAAATTCACAGAATAATAAATGGAGATAGGTACATACATACATCCAATCTGGCCTACCATTTTCCACGTATGCTGCTGCTGCATAGTTTAAAATACGATGTTGGCTATTAATTTCATGTTCATGTTGTTATTGTCTTTGTTTTTAATATGAGTGTATATTGCAGAAATTGGAAATAATGAATTTGAAAAATTTGAATATAAATAAATTTGAAATTTAAAATATACACACAGCAAGTGGTGAAGAAGAGTAGGAGGGTTAGATTCAGGGAGGAGGATGCACGGAATAGAATAAAGTGGCGGGAGAGGTAAATCCCCCACCCCCCCCCCCACCCCCCGGTACTTGGGGACTGAACTGGATTCAAAACCTGGATTACTGCTACTACTACTACTGCACACATGCAAAAGTGCTCAGACAAAACAAACAGATACACAAACAGGTTCTCATATTTCAGGTATTGGAAGACTAGATACATCTTTTCTAGTTCAATTTTCAAAATCGAAACACACAGACAACATGCTGAAATGTTATTTTGAATATGTTTCTATGATAACATATGTGTGAAGTCCTACAGTAGAATGATCACACAGTTACAAATTTTATTTTTACCCAGTTAGTGTCGTTTACCTGTAATTAATGTGCAAACACTGATTACTAGCTCTAGTTAGACAGGATCTAGAGTACTGGTTGATGATGGAAAATCTTTTATCAAAATTCCACATTTCATTGGTTTCCAGGTAACAGTATATTACATTTGCATTATAATGTGGGACTAATTCACTTCATATGTTATAGTTGTAGGATTGGCAGTTTGAACAGGTAAAGTTTCCACCTAAAGTGCCCCTCAGTTGCAATGTCAACAATTAACATAGTCCCACAAACTGATTTCTGTGTTAGTACTTTGTCAGCAGTAGGGGTTTATGCAGAGGATTTGTAAAAAAAAACCCGAGTGTTCTGTTGTTTTCAACCACTCTGTCCTATATTTTTTCTTTTACCAACATTATCAAAAAACCATCTGTTCACAGGTTTGAAAACAGTTGATATTAAAATTATGTTGTTCTGCAGGTACTCAAATCTTATCTTTCATGTGTGTGTGTTTATGATTTCAGCTCGTGAACTGGAGCAGGAAAAGGCAGAAGCTGAATACCAGGAACGCTTGAAGAAACTGGAGGAGCAGGCGGCTAAACAGGCTGCCAGGTGAGGGAAATAATGACCATATTTGGTTGTAGGGCAACAGGTTTTGGTAGCGACCACAGTTTTCTGCAATGCTGGAAAGCATAGAATTTCATAATGAAAGGAAAATCAAATGTTTGAAGAATTTCCTTTTTTGTCCAGAATAACTGAAATATAAAAAAAAAAATAATTAACCTGTTGACAGTATGATCTGCTTTAGCACACATTTTCCATTGACCTTGCGACAAGGTATCTCATGTCTAGTCTTCAACTGGTTAACCCGTTGGCTACCGGAACCGGATGTGCCCTGTATTAACTCTGTGGGATTTCCAGAATCTTGGAGGCAACAAGTAAAAAAAATTGATGTCATTGTTTTGAAAATAGTTATTCATAATGCCCCTGATGTCATGAAAAAAGTTTTTACTAGCAATGGGTGTATTGGAATTTCTTACCTGTATTTTTGGCTCGTTTGCATAGCAGAAGCAAGACATAGGCGGAACTTTTCCATGCAACTTGATAATGAGGATTATCAAGTATCTCTGATCTTGTGATTAGAATTTCGGTGACAAGTCAAGGTCAAAGGTCATTTCATTTTAACAAACTTGGCTATGTTGTACTGTGGCATCCACATCAAAAACTTTACCATATGTTAAGATTTTGAATTTTTAACAAAAGTTTGATATACATGTATGTTCCGATTCCATGTAACTTGATAGTGAGGGTTTTGAGATATCACCAATCATGTGATTAGAATTTCAAGTGACAAAATCAAGGTAATCGGTCCTTTCATGTCAACAAACCTGACTATGTTGTGGCATCAACATTAAAAAATTTAACCAAATGTTTAGATTTTGAATTTTACCATGGATGCAAAAGTGTTTGTTCAAATTACATGAAATTTGTGCCCGAAGGGTTATCAAGTATCGCAAATCATGTGACACAAATTCCAAGTAACAAAGTCAAAGTCACATGTTATTTTAAAACTTACGAAACCTGAGGTCTAGTTTTGAAATTTTACGTCATCTCAAAAGTATATGTTCAGACTTGATATCAATATTCAATATTAAATGTCACTTGTTTGTGTACTAAACAGTGTTTTCAAGTGATATTTTATGTTATGATATCATCTATTTTCTTCAACAGAATGAAAGAGATTGAGGAGAAATACACCAAGAAAGAGGAACCTGTGGACAGAGAGCGGCAATCGGACCCAAGTTGGCGAGACGAAAAACCAAAGTAATTACTGAATGCAAATTAGCCTTGTGCATCAGCATGTAGTTTTGTATACATGTGCCGAGTGAAATTTGCCCCATCAATTACTATATTACCTGACACAAAAGCAGTTTGGAAAAGTTAAAGACACAGCATGATACACAATAGTCAAACAAAATATATTGTATTCCTACTTCAAATATCATTAAAGGTTAGTGACATGATTGGGAACACTTGAAAATGCCTCAAGAACCAAATCAGTAGAAATATATACCAACTGTACACTAGCTGGAATGGATCTCCCACCTGGAAGGATTTGCCTCTAATTTGTTTACTTAAGGAGAATCAAGCATAAACATACTAGTATTTTAATTTTATCTGGTCCAGATAAAAATAAGATCCATAGGGAGCCACACCACAAGGGATATTGACATATTATTTTAGAATGAGTCAACGTTTGACTACAAGATTTTCACAGGAGAATCCTTGCATAGTTTACTTGTATCTAGAGTAGTTTCAGCCCAAGTTGAGGACTACCCCAATCATGTCATTTACCTTTAAGGCTGTGCTTTTATATTTGCAAATCTAACTGTGTTTGATCGGATTTGATCCAACTGAAGATAGTTACATGAAAATACAAGGTTCAGAATTTTGGATTCATACATTGTGAAGGTTTGAAATATAAATGATAAATTATTCAAAATTGGGCCATTGCTCAAGTTGTATTTTGTAATAGTAGTCTATTTTCAGACACTAAGTGTAGCTTTCACCCACTTATTTTGAATTGGTAGAATCCAACCTTAACAAAGATTGCTTGACAATCATCCAACTGCACTGGTGGATGAATTTTACCTTGTTAACTTTGATTAGCTGGTATTAAGTTTACATTTGATGATACATGATTCAGGTGTGGCAGTCAGACTAGTTTAACGGCTGAATTTTATTAATGTTTTACTGTTGCAAAACCTGACTGGGAGGGGGGGGGGGTGGGGGCTAAAGTGCATAGAGTCTCATGTAGACTTCAAAATTAATTATATGTATGAAACATACGATATCAAATAAAATTTGTTTGCTTTTTCTTGTTTCAGGCCTAAAGAGGTATGGCGACCCGGTACTTCCAAGGAAGGTGGATGGCGCGACAGGGAACGTCAGCGTGAAGATACTTGGCACAGTCCACGACAAAGAGACGGTGAGAGTCGGGAACCTGAAGGTGAAGAGGGTAGAGGACCACCCCAAGATAATCCTGATGGAGGGCAAGCTGGTCCACCACCTCGTGATGGACCACCACCAGAAGAAGAACGTCCTGTGGAAAGGGAAGTTAAAGTGGAGAGAAGCAGGTTTGCAAGCCGTGACATCCGTTATGAAGAAGGTGGAGAATTCCACCCTGCGACTCTCGCTAATGAAGAAAACAGACGTCCTGCCGCCAGAGATGTGCAGAAAGATGAGGAGGAAATTCAGCGTCCCGCTAGTAGGGATATTCGTCTTGAGGAAAATGATGTAAGAAGACCCGCAAGCCGTGATATCCGTCTAGACGAGCCCGACGGTTACCGTGATGACCGTGACATAAGACGTGAAAGAGAGATGAGAAGAGATGATGGGCCATTCCATAGGGAAGATCGTGGAGGAAGAGACGATCGTGGAGGAAGGGATGATCGTGGAGGAAGGGATGATCGTGGAGGAAGGGATGACCGTGGAGGAGGAAGATGGAGGAGAGATGAAGGTCGTGATGAGGGTCCACGGGGATTTGGTGGTCGTGATGATGGTCCACGGGGATTTGGGCGTCGTGATGGTCCTCGAGATGGTCCTCGCGATGGTCGGCGGGATGGTCCTCGAGACGGTCCTCGGGATTACGGTCAACGTGACTATCGGCGGGATGACCGTGGTGGTGATCGTGGAGGTGGACGTTGGAGGGATGATGAGGGAGGCAGTTGGCGTGGCGGACCTCGTGGTGGACCTCGTGATGGACCTCGTGATGGACCTCGTGACGGACCTCGTGACGAACCTCGTGATGACTATGGAGGACCTAAACGCATCGAAAGAACCCGTGACAGACCGCCAAGGGATGGTCCTCCATCGGACTGGAGAGGTCATGGGGGTGACCGTGACAGAGATGGTGGTGGTGGTGGTGGTGGTGGCGGTGCGTGGCGCCGTGGTGGTGATGAGGGCTACAGGGGTCCACCCCGAGATGGTAGAGGTCCTCCAAGAGATGGGCGTGGCCCACCTAGAGATGACAGGAGAAGAGATGGACCCCCAAGAGGTCGTGATGATGCACCGAGAGATCGCGATGATCCTTGGAGACGGGGTGGTGACCGTGGAGGTGATCGAGGGGGTGATCGTGGAGGTGATAGAGGTGGCTATCGAGGGGGTGATCGTGGTGGTGATCGTGGTGGTGATCGTGGTGGAGATCGTGGGGGAGATCGTGGGGGTGATCGTGGTGGAAGTTCATGGAGATCCCCTCCAAAACAAGCTGATGCACCACCTAAAGAGCAGGAGGATGATGGATGGACCACTGTCGGTCGTCGATAAATTGGTGAAAATTGTGTGTTTTGGAAGCAAGTGCTAGGAAACGTAGATACAGAGATTATCAATAAGTATATGTTCTGATATCTTGTCTTTTTTTTTTTGTAGTTAGAAATTCCTCAAATATTTGGAGAAAACAATACTTATTCTCAGTTAAAGATGAACTGATTTCACAATGTTACTTTTGGCAGCACAGCCTGTCTGTGAATCTGAAGGAGGAACAAGTTTTTTTTCCAAACGTGTGAGTTAATATGCCTTTGATTAACTTGCTTATCATGCTACACACTTAGCAATTATGTCTCCAGTACAGTTGGAAATGTATATGTGAAATATATTTCATGTAATGTTTTCCTTTTTTCATCCTTTCATGTTATGATACATGTATCAGTAGGTTTATTCCAGATGATATTGGAACATACATCTTTTTAAGTGTTTTTTTCCCCTGTTAACACTAATCTAGTAAGTACATGCTCACAGGATTGTAACTCTTCATTTGTCAGTGGGGATTACTCTGGACATCAACAGCAAATACAAATATGACAGGCAATTTGTTTTGGTTTTTCAAAGTGGA
>JZLH01S0251958.1:63506-87616 GCA_001188425.1 Eucidaris tribuloides
GCGTCTTTTAGACATAGAACTTTCCGATTACCTTTTCGGATAGTTTGCCGATTACATCCTGCGTAACATAACACTGAAGGCGGAAGAAAAATCTCGGATTTGGCGTGAGTTCATACATATTTTTTTCTAAGTTTTAGTAATGCGCTGCAACTATATCGACATTGAAGTGTCTGTGGGTGGCAAATTTAATTATTTTTTTTTCGTTGATAATTAGAAT
The DNA here is from genome assembly GCA_001188425.1 of Eucidaris tribuloides. Lineage (NCBI taxonomy): Eukaryota > Metazoa > Echinodermata > Echinoidea > Cidaroida > Cidaridae > Eucidaris > Eucidaris tribuloides. The sequence goes on from JZLH01S0251958.1 coordinate 63,724, forward strand.
CCCGCAAACAGTCGCACCTCGGACCCTACGAGCTGCGAAGGTATAGGCAGGACGCCGTGCTATACGGCACGGCAGTCGCTGGACAGCTACGCGCGGCTAAACGAGAATCGCGCACTCGAGTTTTCACGGCGGTGGCGGATAATTAACTAGTATACATACTCGTGACGAATAAGTCCCGCCTATGGAAATCTGGTGCGTTTTGCACGGCGCAGTGGAATTGTTTCAACATATTATATACTCGTTTCATATCCCGCGCTATGGAATCCTTGTGTTGTTATACACAGCCGTGAGATTATTTTCACTGAATGTACTTGGGAGCAGGAGGTATACGACAAACATAGGAACTGGGAGTTTTTTTTTAATTCTTTCACGTCTGTTATGATGATAATGATGATAATGATACTGATGATGATGAAAGCACGAATTAAGTGGATGGAAATGATGATAACATGATAATGATGATTATGAGATAATGATAGATGGTATGAGATGATGATGATGACGAGATCATGATAATTACACGATAGATGATAATGATGATACTGATGATATAATGAGATCATGATGATGATATTATGATACTAATAATGAGGACGATCAAATGATGCATGGTGTATGATAATGATGATTAATGAATGATGAATGATTTGAGATAATGATGAATAATGATGATTATGAGATAATGATGATGATGATGATATGAATGATGATAATGATGATAATGGATAATACTGCATGATGATAATAAGGAGATCAGGACAATGAAGATTATGATGATGATAATGATGATCTGGACAATGACTGATGAGATAATGATTATGACGATGATGATATGATGATGTGTGATAATGTATGAATTGATGATGATGATGCATGATGATGATATAGATATTTCAGCCACAGGGGGAGAACGCAAGCGAAGAATGGAGGCCTTTTTCATCCCGCCTATATTGTTTTTCCCCTTTTTCTTTCTGTACGTTGTAGTTTAATTCTTCCAATGCTCGATTTCATTTTTGTATACATTATCAGTTTTCCAACTCATCTTTCGTTTAAGGTCTATCATCTGCGATCTCTCATGCCTTTGTGTGTTGTGCTGTTGTTGTGTGTGTGTGTGTGTGTGCTCTGTGTGGTGTCTGTCTCTGGTGTGCGCGTGTGGTGTGTGTGTCTCTGTGTGTGTGCTGTCTCTGTGTGTGCTGCGGTGTGTGTGTGGTGTGCCGGTATGTGTGTCTGTGTAATAATCACCACACAACACAACAGCAACACTATCCAAACAACATTAGCAAAAGCAACAATAATTGCAACAACAATAATAGCACAAACAACAACTGAATAATAGCAAATCAGCCAAGCCAGCAGCATTAACAAAACCATAAAAACAGCGCAAACAACAATAACAGCAATACACGATAACAACAACATAATAAACATAACAGCGCAATAACAAAAAATAACAATACAAAGTACAACAAAAATAACATCAATAACAATAACAGCAATTACATTTAACAACAATAATAATAATAAATAATAATAAATAATTATAATAATAATGAATTAGATAAGACAAATATTAATAATACTATTATGAATTTATCATTTTTTGTTACATTATGTACAATTATTATATTATATTATTATAATTATATATTATTATATTCTTATTATTATTATTTCTTATTCTATTATTCTTATTGTGTTGTTATTGTTGCTGTTATAGTTGCTTATTGTTGTTATTGTTGATATTGTTGTATTGTTGTTATTGGTTGTTGTATGTAGTATTGTGTAGTAGTTTAGTATAGTTAGTAGTTAATAGTAGTAGTGTCAGTAGTAGTTGTAGTAGTAGTTGTAGTCCAGTAGTAGTAGTAATAGTAGTAGTTGTGTAGTAGTCGTAGTAGTTGTAGTAGTATGGTTAGTTGTAGTTGTTGTAGTTGTAGTTGTAGTATGTTGTAGTTTTTGTAGTAGCTGTTGTAGTTGTAGTAGTTGTAGTCTGTTGTTTTTTACTTGAGTTGTATTGTTGTTGATTATCATCATCAGTATCATCATTATCATTACTGATCATCATCATATCATCATCATCATATTCATCATCATCATCATCATCATTGCATCACATCATGGCCCGATATCACGTTATCAGTATCTCATCATTCATCATCATAATCATCATCATTCATCATCTCATACATCATCATCTCTCATCACGTTCCCGTTCATCATTTTCATCATCTCATTATCATCATCATAATCATCATTATCCGTAACTTATCACATCATCATCATCATCATCATCATCATCATCATCATCTCATCATCATTGTCCCGATCATCATCATCAGTATCATCCTCATTAATATCTAATCACACTATCTTGCATATCCTAATTATTATCATCATCATCGTCAGTATCATCCTCATCATCACCATAATCATCATCTTCATCATGCCTTATCATCATCACGTATCATCATATATCATCAATCTCATTCATTATCATCATAATCATACATTATCTTGATCATTTCCTTATTATCATCATCATCCAGTATCATCATTATCACCATTATCACATAATCATCATTATTCTTGCATCATGCCTTATATCAACGTATCATCATCAGTATCATCATATTATCACCAAATATCATAATCATCATTCAGCGTCCGTCATTCATAGTCATCATTCTAATTATCATCAATATCATCGTCATCATCATAATCATCTTGATCATCATCATCATTATCATCATCATCATCATCATCATATAATCATCTTGATCATCCTCATCAGTAATATTATCATCTTTATCCATCATCATGTATTAGAATTGAAAAACTTAAATTATTAAAGATAGAAATGGAAAATGGAAGAAAGAAGAGAAAACTCCCCCTCTGGCTCCAAAGTACATTCAGTAAATAATCCCACGGCTGTGTACAACGCACTGGATTTCCAACAGCGCGGCGACTATGAAACGAGTATGATTATATGTTGAAACATATCCCAACGGCCGTAGCAAAACCGCCTGGTTTCCCATAGCGCGGGGACTATCTCACGATATGTATCTGTTAAATAATCCCACCAGCCGTGAAAGCAGCGCCGATTCTCGATAGCGGGACTATACCACGCAGTTATACTAACTGTTGGAAAAATCCCACCGCCGTGTAATTCACGTGGCAGCGAATTCCATAGAGCGGGGACTATAACACGAGTATATTATCGAATCTACGAGTGCAAACAAGACCGTGAAAGTGCATCGAACTAAAAATCAACTGATCTCGACTCGATTCCCTGTCGTATTCTGGTAGGTCGATACAATTAGTCCCCACTAGAAACTACTTGTAAGGTGTGGGGACTATATCACGATTATGCCGTTCTGTTTTGACTTCTGTAAGAAAATCCCATCTTAGGCTCTTTACAAAATTAATGTTACAGTGCATCATTTCATGAACTTTTTGAAGCGTGATTTGCAAATGATGGATGTGTTGAACAGTACAGTACTCACGTCCGATACAAATGCGGACAGTGCTGTTGACGCGCCGCCATTATTACGCTAAATGCGTAAAATTACGCAAAAATTTAAACTGCGACAGGCGTATTTTTTAACCTGAAAATGCGTACAAAAAATTTGGTCCGCTTTTATGCCTCCGCAACGAAGTTGCCGAGGCATTATGTTTCGGTTGTCGTCCTGCGTACCGTGTCCGTCCGCTCTTCGTCGTCCGTCCTGTTACGGAATCTCGTTACCCGCATAACTGAGACCCCCAATCGGATTTGATAGTTATCTAGGACCAGTTATGTACTATGAGCACCAATGAACGGTTAGATTTGGAGCTGAAAAGGTCAAAGGTCAAAGGTCACCGGGCCTTAAATATGTCTGATTTTGGGCTCGTTACCGCGATAATTTGAGAGCGGCTGGTCGGATTGTCATGTAACTGGTGGTGAAGTTAGTATTATGAGCCACATGAACGATTAGATTTTGGAGCTGAAAGGTCAAAGGTCAAAGGTCACCCGGCCTAAATATGTTCTGTGGGGCTCATTACGCGATAAACTTGAGAGTGGCTAGCGGATTGTCATGTAACTGGGTGAAGTAGTATTATGAGCCACCAATGAACATGATTAGATTTTGAGGTTCAAAGGTCAAAAAGGTCACCGCATCTGGCTTAAATATGTCTGATTCGGCGCTCAGTTACCATGATAATTGAAGCGGCTTGTCGGATTGTCATGTAACTGTGGTGAAGGTATGTATTATGAAGGCAGCCAATGAAGATAATTTGAGGTGAAAGGTCCAGGTCCAAGGTCACCGGGCTAAAATGTCTGATTTGGGCTCGTTACCGCGCATAATTGAGAATTGGCGCGGGTTGAATGTTTCAATGTACGTCGGCTGTGAAGTCATGTATTATGAGCCACGCAATGACTGATTAGATTTTTTAGTTCAAAAGCGTCAAAAAGCGTCAAAGGTCACCGGCGCCTAAAATATGTCTGATTCGGCTCAATTACCCCGATAATCTGAGAGCGGCGTCGTCGGTTTTGATGTAATCTAGCGACCAAGTATGGTACAATGACCCACCAATGAACTCATAGTTTGGAGGCTCAAAGGTCAAAGGTCACCCACGCGCCCTAAATACGTCTGATTTGGGCTCTGCGTTACTCGATTAAACTTCAGAACGGCCGTGAATTTTCATGTAACTTGGTGAAGTAATGTATTATGAAGGCCACCAATGAACTGATAGATTTTGGAGTCGCAAGTCCAAAGGTAAAGGTCCACCGGGCTAAATATGTCTGATTCTAGGCCTCGTTACGCGCGTATAACTTGACAAACAGCTTATGCGAATTGATGTATTTGGGTGAATATTGTATTATGGGCATAAATGACATTTCAGAGTTGAACGGTCAAGTTACGATGCCTCTGTACATTCAAAGTTGAATGAATTGAGCGGGGTGGGAGGCATACCCATCGCGCCTGCGCGCAGCCGAATATTGCTCTAGTTTAAACTTAACAGTTAAATCAGTAAATTGATTACATATAATGAACATGCAGTAGTCCCGACTTATTCAACCTCATCCTCTTCATTAATATTTGTTTTGCACGAAAGTCACGATTAGTTCTTATTTTAGCCTACAAATGAAGGTATTTTTCTGTCAAAATACAACTAATTATTTAAGGTATTTATTATGTGTGAAATTTTTGCAAATGAGTTTTTGGGAGATAAAATTTAATATATATCGCAATGTAAGTGATTACCCTAATCAATTGTTAATGAACTCAAATAGATCTTAATCGAAGATTTCGACGAGGAGCAGAAGCTTTAGGTAAAATAACATTTTTGCTATTTTTTTGATAGTCTATACCTGCAGGCCTGTTAAGCGCATTTATTTCACGTATTTAGGTTTTATTTAATTATTTTACGAGTTTACACATTATTCACAATTTAACACAGGTTTTATTTTGTTTTTAATTAGACGAAAATAATATTTTATTGGTGTTGAAACAGCGACTACGTAGCAGCATAATCAACATTCCAACGGTGCGCTCACGGCGTTTTACCCTTGCGCGTTGGCGTGATTTTTGCCGCAATTCTCGGCGCTTTACCAGCGTCACCGGTATGCTTTACTCTGTGTGTGTCATTTTTGCTCTACACTATCACAAGTTTAGATAAAATAAAATATTTATGTCAACATCATCAGGTCGTAATATAATGCATGTGTAGCATTAATATTTGTAGTATTTATTTTTAGTAAAGTATTAGTTGAAGAGTTAATATTATCTTTAAGAAAATCATAAGTGCAGGATTTTGAGTGAAAAATTTCGCCATTACATTGTACGTCTCCCGTTCGCAATCGTCATGAATTAGGCAGCTGAAAATGGAAGTTTAAATAAAATCGTTCTGGTGTTTAAAAAAATCAATAAGACTTTGGGAAAAAAAATAACATTCATCATAGACGTTTGCTGTAATTCGTTGACAATATTCATGTTTTCATAAAAACTTCGATTTTCGTGTAAATATGAAATAAATGTTTGTTTAATTTTATCTTTTTACGTCAAAAATTGAATTTATTGTTCCCGTCCCTTCTGATCGCCTTGAGCGGATGTTGGACGAGAGGGCTTGGTAATCCTTTTGTGTTGTACGCATGAGAGAGACAATAACTGATTTACTAGTGTGTTCTCAGCTGAAAAAAATTTGTGGTTCATAATCTATACAAAATTGCAGTATAAAAATATTAACTGGTTTCTTTCTTAATTATTGATTGAAATAGATGCCTCTCGTATACCAGCGATTACGCGACTTCGGTTTCGCCGTAAACTTCAAAATTCGCGCCCTCAGCCTTTGTTGTGCGCCAAACCCGCATAATGCCGCCGCCCTAACAAGACTGTCGCGGTGTGAACGCGCAGTGCGAGTACGTGTACTGTTGGCAGAGATTGATGAAAAACAGTGAGACAACATCCATACCGATTCCAAATACTAGATCCATGAGATCTAAATTTTGGACTTTGGCCTGCTGGATCAGGGTAGGGTAATCCTGGGTTTGAGGGGCCTAAATTATTGTAGGTTGCTGACTTCAGCGTGTGCGGTTTATTCCGTCAACGTGTGTACTGACGAAATAAACCGCACACGCTGAAGTTAGCAATCTATAATAATTTAGGCCCCTAAAACCCAGAATTGCCCAGGGTAGATCTAGAAATACGAAGTTTGTTTTTAAATTACATAAATTAGCTGGTAGATCTAATGTTAGAGAATGCATTTTTTTTCTGTGGTTAAATACATTCACCTTTCCTTGTGTCTGACTTCTTTGGAATTTGATATTTTTGGCATTTCAACAAATTGTACATAGACATCTATCGTCGGATCATCATGAACTCCTCAATTTATACCTTATTTTTATCTTGGTTTTCTTTCTCAGGAAAAGAAGCGAGATGACAGCGCAGGCAAAGACAAGCCGGCCATCGAGGACAGTGCCTTTGAGGCACTGGAGAAAGACTTCCAGGAAGTCCTGAATGAGCTGATGGGAGATCGCAGCCTGGAGAGGTTCCGATCAGAATATGAGAAACTCCATCGAGCCCTGAAGAAATCCCATGAGAGTGAGAAACGTCTGATGCAGAAATGCAGAGAGCTCAATGCCGAGATTGTCGCTAACTCCGCTAAGGTGGCAACAGCTCTGAAACTGTCTCAGGAAGACCAGACAACTATCGCTCAACTGAAGAAGGTAAGCCTACAAATATAAAGTCAAATCAAAAAGATTGTTTTTTTTTCAAAAAGCAGGCTTTCAAGTGCTCCTACTTTTCCTACTTTTTCCTACTTTTTTTATTCTCCTCCTACTTATCCTACTTTTTTCACCAAAACTCCTACTTTCTCCTACTTTTTTTTGTAAAAACCCCGCGATCATAAAAAAATGCTATTGATCACATATAATGCTGGATATATTGATTTTTTTTTCTGAATTTCTGTCTGAGCACGCACTCTCGGCGGATGAAAACTACTCCAAAAAAACAAAACAAAATCAAAACCCTGTGCATGTCCTACTTTTCTCCTACTTTTAGCTCTTTATATCCTACTTTTCTCCTACTTTTTCCTAAATTTAGCGCCTATTTTTCTCCTACTTTTTCACCATGGTCCACTTGAAAGCCTGAAAAAGTCATTCCAAAAGAATATTCATTTTGCAAGTGTGAGGAATGGTCATTGTTTCGTTCAGATCTAAAATAAATAAACTGGAAAAAGGAGAGAAAACCCTCAAATTAAATTTTGTGTGCAGACAGTATTGAAGGTAGTCAATTTATTATTTTGAATGAACAATCATTCAGTTTCTGTTTGGGAACTCTTGAATAATAGGCTCTTTTGAATAAAATACTAACAGCATAACATAATCAATATCTGTTACTGGAATTGAAGTTAGTACTGATCATTAATTAGTCAATGATTTATTGGTTTTAACATCGAAATATCTCTCTGTCGAAAACATAATTTGTTTTGTTAATTATGTGAAATTAAGTGCTGAGAACTACGTACATGTAGTTACCGTACCCTACTATATTCACTTACAGGAAATAGAAAAAGCATGGAAAATGGTAGATGCCTCACAAGAGAAGGAACAGAGGGCAAGAGAAACCATCCAGTCTCTAAAACTAGAGATCACCAACCTCAGCAGACTGGTGGAGCAAGGAGCTGGTTTGACCATGGGACAGGAACACAGGTTGGTACCAGGGGTTGTATATTTATTTATTCATTTATTTATGCATTTATTATTTATTTATGTATTTATTTATTTATTTATTTAATTAATTTATCCATTCCATTTATTTTTATTTTCATTTCTTTGAGAGGGTTAAACTTGAACAATGCAAAATAAAAAATATGTAAAATTGTGACATAATTTATGACAAGAACACAAAATATGCCATAATTTGTTGCAGTATGAAAATTCATGGGTAGTCTTGAACATTGTAGGTAGGCCCTACTTTCAAAGATGTCTTTCCACGTAACTTTACATTCAAATACACTTTGTATTTGCAATGAGTTCTTGGATCCAGAGCCTTCAGTCATTTTGCTTTTTTAAACAATGTGTCACACTGATCCATTTTTGATCATTTATGTAGTGTGAATGAGCTACTGAAGGCAAAAGAAGACCTAACAAAGGAACGTGATGAACAGCTGCTTGAGATCGTCAAACTCCGAGACTCACTTGCTGAAGCCAGCACAAAGCAGCAGAAAGCTGAAGCTGATCGAACTGAAGCAGAGAATAAAATTGCTGAGGTAGGTTTGTTTGCACTTCTATTATTTACTGCCGACAATTTTGTATCAATTGATTTGACAAGTCCAAAATTATGCTAAATGAACAATTACGAGTAGGTTCATATGATATCAGAGTGTTTAATGTATCTTAATTATAGAAACGTTAAAACTTAATTTAGTTAAACTTGTGTGATAAATCCCCCTTTCCTGTATTTCTTTTTCTTTTTGATGGGAGGAAAATGTATGATTCATTGTGTAAATGTGCATCCCTATTCAATCTTACATTGTATTTCTTGTGTTGCAACTGCTCAAAATAGAGTTGACAGTCCAACCCAGCTTGATTTGAATTTAGTTTGATTTGATAGTAAGAATGTAAGTTAGTGTAAACTACAACTTCAAACACAAATAAAAACAAAATCTAAATTCAGTTGAAAATCCTGAGTGCACCCAAAATTGCACAAATAAATTATAATAAGGATAAAGTAATAAATTACATTATATGAAGCTCTTAATACAATATTTTCTGAGTGCTAAATAATGATTATTCCTCTCTAGCATGTGTGTGAGAAGATAATTTTTTATATCTCTTTCATCCACAATCTGCAGCTAAACCAAGACATCCAGGTTCGCAGCAATGAGGCGCAGCGCGAGCAGCGTCGCAAGGAGAAGCTGGACAGGGAGCTGAAGCAATCTAAGGTGGAGCTGGAGCAGAAGACCAATGAAATTAAAGGCATGACCACACAGTCACAACGTTACCGGGACGAAATCATGCGATTGGAGTCGTCGCTCAAGGACCAGAAGGTATTGAAGCACAGCCATGTTAATAAGCCCGTTCCAGTTAGATGTCTGAAATGACCGCATGATACCACAGATCTGTAAAAAATGGGACTGATCTTTACTGAGGCATTTCAGAACAACTATTCATGTAGTGATGGAGGGTTTTGCATCGAATGGTTAAGTTTTGCTATAAGAATGCCTGCACTTTTACATTTCAATGTGCATCTGGTGTACACATGAATATTTATGCCAAAGATAACAAAGCTTGCATGAACAGTCAGATCTGTCCCACATTTACCAAATCAGTGATTCCACAACCTCTTCTCAGTTGACGTTTATCTGCACATGCACAAATTACAATCATGAAATGGCTTATTGTACACTTTAGTCTTGCAAGTTATTTTGCATCTGTATCAAAAGTGCCAATCGCAATAAGTTTCTGTTTGTCGTCTGACCATCCAGCCTCCTGTCTTTGATAATTGAATCACCACAATAATTTTTGAACCACTAATCAAACATGGATCAAACATGATCTGTGGTGTTCCAATAAACTGATTATTAGGGGTATAGGAATCAGCGTATGGTTGGGTGGTCAGTTGGTTGTTACATCTTGTGGATTGAACTACTACAAATTTTTTGCAGTGCTTATGAAACTTGGTACACACTTTGGTCTTGGGATGAAGATGTACAAGACATATTTCTTGCATGTGTCAGAAACTGTGGTGCCATGGTAGTGGCGTATAACTGCAATAAATCAGGGAATGTGTCACAAACTGCATTGGTATGGTTACAGCATGTTGTGGGGATAAAATAGGGGAAAACATTGCATATCACTGTCTGAGATATTGATGTTTACTCAATTTTTGAGTGTAGATTGGTATTCAACTGGGATATCAGTGAATGTGTGCACAACCTTGTTTAATATGAAACATAACAAAGAAAATGTACAGTGATAAAATCAAAACAGAATTATCTTCTCAGTTTGCACTGCTAATCAATTTTTATTCTTCCTTCCATCTACCATAGATTCTGTATGAACGTACCATCAAGGATACTGACATCCTGAATGCGAGATTCACCAAGCTGCAACAGGACTATGAAACACAGCTCCTGAATTGTGATGGGCTGGCTCAGGAAAATCATCACAGAGTCAATGAATTAAAGGTAATATCAGCATATAGATTTAGTTGAAATGTTTATGTTCAAAGTTTTTATTACGGTAAAGAGTCTTGCAGATCATACCCCCCCCAAAAAAAACAAAAAACAAAAAAAACAGTGAATTGAAGGTAATATTAGTTGTCAAAAAAGTGCTTGTAAATTGCATAAAATGAAGAAATCCATAGGTGATGTTAGTCAATTGCTTCAAAGAACAAAAAATTGTTCTTTAACTCAATATGAAATATAGTATGGTACAGGTTTTGCACTCTCAGACATGTGTTGTGTACAATCATCACATAAAATGTATGATGAAAATTTCAACAGGTCTTCCAAATCAAATATGAGTATAATCCACAAATGTCTGCTGCAAAAAAGTCATATATTAAGTGTATTTAAATTGCGACTGTTATGCGTATTCTAAACATATCATATTCAGTTCAGTGTATGAAATTCGGAAATGGTGAATGAAAACACACAAAAAGGAAGTTATGCTCTGTGATACCGAATAATTCGGCGAGGGTATATTTTCGCGATTTATTGTATTTGCATTCACTCTGTACATAAATGTTCATGGGGGGGAAAGTGAAAATTTTCGTGTCAGTAAGATCGCGAAATTCGCGAAAATATAACCACCGCGAAATATTCAGCGTATACTAGTACCCACGTAAAAACTGTGTAATAACGTGATGTAGGGTGAATTATTAGAAACATCTTTTTCGTTATCATTTTTTTACCGCAGATATTGAATACCTTACACTGTTATTATTACCTTGTTCACTTACAATTGTGAAAAACTATCTTCTCTTCTTTTTTCGGCATAATTTTGTCTCTTTCCTTCTCCCCATACTCTAGCCATACGAGCAGTCTAAACGACTGCAGACGTACCTTTGACCCAGGTAAGTAACAATCATGTAGATAACACAGCACATCCGGCTTAATGCAATGGGAAAAGTGAAACACTCACATACCCCGCGACATTTTAGTCTAAACAAAGACTAGACATGTTGATACACAGATCATAGTGTCAATGAACAGTTTTATTTGAATTGTATTTTTTTTTAATAAAAGACAATTTTAGCATTTGAAAATATATTTCCATGTAAATTAATATTTTTACTCCAAAATATGTTAGCAGAATTAATTTTTATTACAAAAGATTGTGATTTCGAAGAAAAATAGTCAGAACGATTGGAAAAGCTGGTGCAATTTTCATTGCGCTTGAGCCCCCACTCCCAGTCCAAATAGATTGTGCTACGCCGTATTGTTGCCATTATGAATCATCGATGATGGGTGTTCGGTGCAGCATAGTTTTTGAACTTCACCAAGACAACGGGAGGAATAGCGCCATGGAAAAAGCCCGAAAAATGCGGGTTTTGGGAGATAGGGGTAAGAGAATTTTTCATATTTTATGTTTTTAACTATAGATCTAGATCTAACTATAGTTAGTTACGATTTATTCTAACACAGTTGCAATGTTTATATAGTAGAATAAGGCTCGAATTTTCTGGCATTGGCGTGAATGCGTGTTTGCCTGCGTGGGATTACTCACTTCCGTGTACACACGATGATGATGAAGGAAGCGTAGTGCATTGCATCACTTTGTTCGTGTGTTTATCGCCCTGGCTTTATGCGCAACTACCGTCTCCGCGCAGCAGCGTGCCCGTCCGCACCGACGTCAGCATCGCAGCTCGCAGGCGCAGTGTGGTGGCAACTGCAGACTGGCTGCGCCCAACACTCAACAGCGGCCGCGTGCATGCGTGGCCGTGTCGACCGTCACCGATTCCTGAAAGTCTAACGACTAAAATCATCTGGGGAAATGAAACAATCGAAGCTTCTTTCCACGTCCAGCAGAACTAATTCACACAATCAGGACACAATCAAAATATTCCGTTGAATGGAAAAATTTCGTCAAATACTGTGTTACCAACATGATGACAGATCGACTGTGATACACACGCCGTAGATCGGAGGATGCCATTTTGTGACTAAATCTAGTCAAGATTTCCTCCCATCAGGCCCAAATTGTCGGAATACTCATAAATACTTTGTCATGAAAAATGCATAGGCTCAGGTAAAAAACAACTTGTAATTAGTAATTGTACTCAAAAGACAATTTATCATGAAAATTACCTATACTTAAACTAATACATGGCATTGAAAAATAAAAAGATTTAAAAGCCATTACTTTGATAATTTTGTAATATTATTAAGAACTACTTTGTTTTGAGCATCAGGGTACCTTACTAAGCAGTGTACGTTATGCGGTCCTAGAGACGAATCAACAGTCAGAGGAACTCGGCAGCATAGCGCGAGTTGTGTGCATGAACGTACAGTACATGCACGCATCTGCACTAACGTTAACATCCACAGCCATTGACATTTTATGGAAATTGAAGTGAAATAAATAACCGAATTGTGCAGTTTATTGTTGGGATAATAACCGCATTTTGACGTCTACACACATGCCAGAAATGACTGATGTAAGTAATAAACAATCTGACATGATCTAACTGTTCTCGTTATTTTTCACCAATTTTACTTAGATTGATCTAATCGAAAAATAAGAATGCTTTTAAGTTTGAGTTGACAGATTGATGTTGTGTTATTGAAGTTCTTTGTTGTACCTGTCAATGATAGCACATTTTCTGCAATAATTCTCCGTGGGAGACTTTGTTTGTTCTGTGGCATAACGTGATATAGTCCCCACACGCGCACTTAATTTTGTGTGGGGACTAAGGTATCAAGACTACCAGAACACACGGACAATCAGCCTTGAGATCTGTTGACTCAGTTCGGTATGCGCGTTTCACGTGTTGTTGCATCGTCGGGGATCTAGTATATACTCAGTGTTTATAGTCCGCCCACTCTATGGGATTTGTGCCACTTAGTATTTAAACGCGGTGGGGATTTTCCAACAGTATAGTATACGTCGTGGTATTCCCCGCGCTACTAAATACAAGCATCCGTGCCTGCCGGCAGCGGATCAACTGTACCCATTAGCTTTCGTGTTTGCGACAACCGGTCCGAGTCGACCGTATTGCGGGCTTCTAATTACAACGATACAATTATTTAAGTGTCCACCCACAGACACTTCAATGTCTACATAGTCAGCGCTTACAAAACTAGAAAAATATGTAGATACTCACCCAAATCGAGATTTTTTCCAGCCTTCAGTCTTTCACGGGAATGCACGAGCTGTTTTTTTCCGGTGCTATGTCTATTTGGACGCTCGGATAGTGATGCTAACTGCGCAAACTACCGGAAGGTAATCGGAAAGTCTAGTTCAAAGACGCGATGCCCATTTCGATCCGATCGGCAATTGCGAGCGCGCGAATCACGCACCCATGACGGAACGTGCGCTCTAGTTCTCGATCGGAATCGAATGGATTCGCGTTTTGACTAGAATTTCCGAATTACTTCCGGTAGTTTGCGATTACATCCCTGCGTAACATAACACTGAAGGCGGAAGAAAATCTCGGATTTGGTGAGTTATACATATTTTTTCTAAGTTTTAGTAATGCGCTGCAACATATCGACATTGAAGTGTCTGTGGGTGGACATTTAATTATTTTTTTTTCGTTGTAATTAGAACCCGCAAACAGTCGCACCTCGGACCCTACGAGCTGCGAAGGTATAGGCCAGGACGCCGTGCTATACGCACGGCAGTCTGGACAGCTACGCGCGGGCTAAACGAGAATCGCGCATCGAGTTTTTCACGGCGGTGGGGAAATTAACAGTATACATACTCGTGACGAATAAGCCCCTATGGAAATGCCTGGTGCGTTTTGCACGGGATCGGCGTGGAATTGTTTCACATGTATTATATATCCGTTTCATATCCAGGCTATGGAAATCCTTGTGTTGTTATACACAGCGTGAGATTATTTTCACTGAATGTACTGGGAGCCAGAGGTTACGACAAACATAGGAACTGGAGTTTTTTTTTAAATTCTTTCACGTCTGTATGATGATAATGATGATATGATACTGATGATATGAAAGCACGATTAAGTGGATGGAAATGATGAATAACATGCATAATGATGATTATGAGATAATGATAGATGGTGATGAGAATGATGATGAGACGAGATCATGATAATACAGATGATGATAATGAGATAGCTGATGATGATAATGAGAGTCATGATGATGATATTATGATACTAATGAATGAGGACGATCAAAATGATCATGGTGTATGATAATGATGATAATGATGATGAATGATTTGAGTATAATGATAATAATGATGATTATGCAGATAATGATGATGATGATGATATGAATTGATGATAATGAGATAATGGATAATACTGATGATGATAATAAGGAGATCAGAGACAATGAGATTATGATGATGATAATGATATCGGACAATGATGATGAGATAATGATTATGACGATGAATGATATGATGATCGAGTGATAATTTGTATGAATCTGATGATGATGAGATGATGATATAGATATTTCAGCCACAAGGGGGAGAACCGCAAGCGAAGAATGGAGGCTTTTCATCCCGCCTATTTGTTTTTCCCCTTTTTCTTTCTGTACGTTGTAGTTTAATTCTTTCCAATGCTGCGAGTTTCATTTTTGTATACATTTCAGTTTTCCAACTATCTTTGTTAAGGTCCATCGATCTGCGATCTCTCATGCCTTTGTGTGTTGTGTGTGTTGTGTGTGTGTTGTGTGTGTGTCTCTGTGTGTGTCTGTCTCTGTGTGTGCGCGTGTGGTGTGTGGTTCTGTGGTGTGCGTCTCTGTGTGTGCGCGTTGTGTGTGGTGTGCGGTATGTGTGTGTGTACATAATCACACACAACACAACACAACACTATCAAACAACAATAGCAAAGAACAATATTGCAACAACAATAATAGCACAACAACAACTGAATAATAGCAAAATCAGCAAGCCAGCAGCAATTATCAAAACCATAAAAACACAAACAACAATAACAGCAATAACGATAACAACAACATAATAAACATAAAGGCACATAACAAAAAATAACATATACAAAGTACAACAAAAATAACATCAATAACAATAACAGCAATTACATTTAACAACAATAATAATAATAAATAATAATAAATAATTATAATAATAATGAATAGATAAGACAAATATTATATATACTATTATGATTTATCATTTTTGTTACAATTAGTACCAATTATTATTATTATATTATTATAATTATATTATTATTATTATTCTTATTATATTATTTCTTATTCTATTATTCTTATTGTTGTTGTTATGTTGTGTTATAGATTGTTATCGTTGGTTATTGTTGATTATGTTGTATTGTTGTTATTGGTTGTGTATTGTAGTATTGTGTAGTAGTTTAGTATAGTAGTAGTTAATAAAGTAGTAGTGTAGTAGTAGTTGTAGTAGTAGTTGTAGTAGTAGTAGTAGTTAATAGTAGTAGTTAGTAGTAGTAGTCGTAGTAGTTGTAGTAGTATGGTAGTTGTAGTTGTTGTAGTGTAGTTGTATATGTTGTAGTATTTTGTAGTAGCTGTTGTAGTTGTAGTAGTGTAGTCTGTTGTTTTTTGACTTGAGTTGTATTGTTGTTGATTATCATCAATCAGTATCATCATTTATCATTACTGATCATCATCAATATCACATCATCTATCATCTCATCATCATCATCATCATCATTGCATCAGCACTCATTGCCCGATTATCAGCGTTATCAGTACCATCATCATCATCAAATCATCATCACATCATCTCATCACATCATCATCTCTCATCATCGTCCGCGTTCATCATTTATCACATCTCATTATCATCATCATAATCATCATATCCGTAACTTATCACATCATCATCATCATCATCATCATCATCATCATCATCTCATCATCATTGTCCCGGATCATCATCATCAGTATCATCCTCATTAATATCATAATCACACTATCTTGATGATCCTAATTATTATCATCATCATCGTCAGTATCATCCTCATCATCACCATAATCATCATCTCGATCATGCCTTATCATCATCATCAGTATCATCATATATCATCAATCTCTCATTCATTATCATGCAATAATCATACATTATCTTGATCATCCTTAATTATCATCATCATCCAGTATCATCATTATCACCATTATCAACATAATCATCATTATCTTGATCATGCCTTATATCAGTATCATCATCAGTATCATCAATTCATCACCAAATATCATAATCATCATCAGTCGTTCCCGCATCATAAGTCATCATCAATCAATTATCATCAATATCATCGTCATCATCATAATCATCTTGACATCATCATCATTATCATCATCATCATCATCATCATATAATCATCTTGATCATCCTCATCAGTAATCATTATCATCTTTATCCATCATCATGTATAGAATTGAAAAATAAATTATAAAGATAGCAAATGGAAAATGGAAGAAGAAAGAAAACTCCCCCTGCTGCTTCAAGTACATTCAGTGAAATAATCCCACGGCTGTGTACAAACGCACTGGATTTCCACAGCGCGGGACTATGAAACGAGTTAATTATATGTTGAAACAATCCCCAACGGCCGTAGCAAAACCGCCGTAGGATTTCCCATGGCGGGGACTATCCAACGATATGTATCCGTTAAATAATCCCACCTAGCCGTGAAAGCGAGCGCACGATTCTCGATTAGCTTCGGGACTGAATACCACGCAGTATACTAACTGTTGGAAAAATCCCACCGCAGTGTAATACGTGGCAGCCGAATCCCATAGAGCGGGGACTATAAACGAGTTATTATCGAATCTAGCGAGTGCAACAAGACCAGTGAAAGTGCATACGAACTAAAATGCAACTGATCTCGACTCGATTCCCTGTCGTATTTCTGGTAGTTCGATACAATTAGTCCCCACTAGAAACTACTGTAAGGTGTGGACTATATCACGATTATGCCGTTCTGTTTTGACTGTCTGTGAAAGAAAATCATCTTAGGCCTTTACAAAATTAATGTTACAGTGCATCATTTCATTGAAACTTTTTGAAGCGTGATTTGCAAAATGCGATGTGTTGAACAGTACAGTACTCACGTCCGATTACAAATGGACGTCGCTGTTGACGCGCCGCCATTATTACGTAATATGCGTAAAATTACGTCAAAATTTAAACTGCGACAGCGTATTTTTTAACCTGAAAATGCGTACAAAAAATTTGGTCCGCTTTTATGCCTCCGCAACGAAGTTGCCCGAGGCATTAGTTTCGGTTGTCGTCTGCGTACCGTGCCGTCCGCGTCTTCGTCCGTCGTACGTACGGTTCGTTACCCGCATAACTGAGAACCCCATCGGATTTTGAAGTATCTAGGACCAGTTATGTACTAGAAGCACCAATGAAGGATTAAGATTTGGAGGCTGAAAGGTCAAAGGTCAAAGGTCACCGGGCCTTAAATATGTCTGATTTGGCTCGTTACCAGCGATTAATTTGAGAGCGGCTGGTCGGATTGTCATGTAAATTGGTGAAGTAGTATTATGACTCAGCATGAACGATTAGATTTTGGAGCTGAAAGGTCAAAGGTCAAAGGTCACCGGCCTAAATATGTCTGATCGGGCTCATTATTCGCGATAACTTGTAGATGGCTAGCGATTGTCATGTAACTGGTGAAGTAAGTATTATGAGCCACCAAGAACTGATTAGATTTTGAGGTTCAAAGGTCAAAAAGGTCACGCACGCTTAAATATTCTGATTCGGGCTCGTTACCATGATAACTTGAGAGCGGCTTGTCGGATTGTCATGTAACTTGGTGAAGGTATGATTATGAGGCAGCCAATGAACGATAATTTGAGCGCTGAAAGGTCCAGGTCAAGTCACCGGGCCTAAAAATGTCTGATTGGGCCGTTACCGCGCATAAATTGAGAATTGGCGCGGTTGAATTTTCAATGTCACGTGGGTGAAGTAATTATTATGAGCCACGCAACTGAACTGATTAGATTTTTTAGTTCAAAAGCGTCAAAAAGGTCAAAGGTCACCGCGCCTAAAATATGTCTGATTCGGCTCAATTACCCCCCGATAACTGAGAGCGGCGTCTGTCGGATTTGATGTAATCTAGGACCAAGTATGTACAATGATCCCACCAATGAACTCATAGTTTGGAGGCTCAAAGGTCAAAGGTCACCCACGCGCCCTTAAATATCGTCTGATTTGGGCTCGTTACTCATAAACTTCAGAACGGCGGAATTTTCATGTAACTTGGTGAAGCTAATGTATTATGAAGGCCACCAATGAATGATAGATTTTGGAGTTGCAAAGGTCCCAAAGGTAAAGGTCCACCGGGCTAAAAATGTCTGATTCAGGCTCGTTACGCGCGATAACTTGAGAACAGCTTATCGAATTGATGTAATTTGGGTGAAGTATGTATTATGGGCATAAATGACATTCAGAGTTGAACGGTCAAGGTTACGATGCCTGTACATTCAAAGTTGGAATTGGACGGGGTGCGGCAGGCATACCCCCATCCCGCCTGCGCGCAGCCGAAATTGCTCATAGTTTAAACTTAAAACAATGTCTAAAATCAGTAAATTGATACATATAATGAACATGCAGTAGCCCGACTTATTCAACCTCATCCTCCTTCATTAATACTTTGTTTTGCACCGAAAGTCACGATTAGTTCTTATTTTAGCTACAAATGAAGGTATTTTCTTGTCCAAAACAACTAATTATTTAGGTATTTTTTTATGTGTGAAATTTTTGCAAATGAGTTTTTGGGAGATAAATTTAAATTATCGCAATGTAAGTGATACCCTAATCAAAGTTGTTAATGAATCAAATAATTCTTAATCGAAGATTTCGACGAAGGAGCAGACAGTTTAGGTATCATTTTTGCTATTTTTATTGATAGTCTATACCTGCATGCCGTGTTAAGGCGCATTTATTTCACGTATTTTATGTTTATTTAATTATTTACGAGGTTACACATATTCACAATTTAACAGGTTTTATTTTGTTTTTAATTAGACAATAATAAATATTTTATTGGTGATGAACAGCGACTACGTAGCACAAACAAACATTCCAACGGCCTGCGCTCACGGCGTTTAACCCTTGCGCGTTGGCGTCTTTTCGCGCAATTTAGCGCTTGTACCAGTCCCGGTATGCTTTAACTCTGTGGGTCAAATTTTGCTCTAACTATCAGCAGTTTAAGATAAAATAAAAATTTATTCAACATCATGCAGGTCGTAACAATAATGGCATGTGTAGCACTTAATATTGTAGATTTATTTTTAGTAAAGTTAATTAGTTGAAGAGTCTATATTATCTTTTAGAAATCATAGTGCAGGATTTGAGTGAACAATTCGCGCATTACAATTGTACGCTCCAGTTTCGCAATCGTCATGAATTAGGCAGCCTGAAAATGGAAGTTTAAATAAAATCCGTCTGGTGGTTTAAGAAATATCAATAAACTTGGGAAAAAAATAACATCAAGTCATCAGACGTTTGCTGTACTTCGTTGACAAATATTCATGTTTTCAAAAAACTCTTCGATTTTCGTGTAAATATGAAATAAATGTTTGTTTATTTATCTTTTTACGTCAAAAATTGATATATTGTTCCGTCCCTCTATCGCCTTGAGCGGATGTTGACGAGAGGGCTTTGGTAATCTTTTGTGTTTGTACGCATAGAGAGACAATAACTGATTCACTGAGCGTGTCTCAGCTGAAAAAATTTGTGGTTCATAATCTATACAAAATTGCAGATATTAAAATATTAACTGGTTCTCTTCTAATTATTGATTGAAATAGATGCTCTCGTATACCAGGAGATTACGCGACTCGGCTTTCGCCGTAACTTTCCAAATTCGCGAGCGCTCCAGCCTCTGTTCGTGGCCACAACCCGCATAATGCCGGCAGCCATCAGCACTGTTCGCGTGTGACACCGCGCAGCGAGTACGTGTACTGTTGGCAGAGATGTATGAAAAACAGTGAGACAACATCCATACCGATTCCAAATACTAAGATCCTGACGATCAAATTTGACTTTGGCCTGCTGGATCAGGGTAGGGTAATCCTGGAGTTTGAGGGCTAAAGTATGTAGGTTCTCGACTTCAGACGTGTCGGTTTATTCGCGTCAACTGTGTTACTGAGAAATAACCCACACGCTGAAGTTAGCAATCTATAATAATCTTAGGCCCCTAAAACCCAGAATTGGCCAGGGTAGATCTAGAAATATCGAAGTTTGGTTTTTTAAATACATAAATTAGCTGTAGAATCTAATTTGAGAATGCATTCTTTTTCCTGTGTTAAATAATCCACCTTTCTTGTGTCTGACTTCTTTGGAATTTTGATATTTGATTTCAACAAATTGGTACCAGACATCTATCGCTCGGACATCATGAACTCCCCAATTTAATACCTTATTTTTATCTTGGTTTTCTTCTCAGGAAAAGCAAGCGAGAATGCACCAGCGAGCGCAAAGACACAGCCCGGCCATCCGAGGACAGTGCCTTTGAGGCACTGGAGAAAGACTTCCAGGAAAGTCCTCGAATGAGCTGCATGGGAGACCGGCAGCCTGGAGAGGTTCCGGATCAGCATATTGAGAAACTCCATCAGCCCTGAAGAAATCCCCATGCAGAGTTAGAAACGTCTGATGCAGAACTGCAGAGAGCTCAGATGCGAGATTGTCGCTAACTCCGCTAATGTGGCAACAGCTCTGAACGTGTCTCAGGAAGACCAGACAACTATCGCTCAACTGAAGAAGGAAGCTACAAATATAAAGCAAATCAAAAAGATTGTTTTTTTTGCAAAACAGCTTTCAGTGCTCTACTTTATCCTACTTTTCCTACATTTTTTATTCTCCTCCTATTATCTACTTTTTTCACACCAAAACTCCCTACTTCTCACTACTTTTTTGTAAAAACATCCCCACGATCATAAAAAATGCTATGATCACATATAATGCTGGATATACTTTTGAATTTTTTTTCTGCATTTCCTGTCTGAGCACGCACTCTCGGGCGGAATGAAAACTACATCCAAAAAAACAAACCTCAACCCTGTGCATGTCCTACTTTCTCCTACTTTTAGCTCTTTATATCCTACTTTTCTCCTAACTTTTTTTCCTAAATTTAGCCGCCTATTTTATCTCCTATTTTCACTGCATGGTCCACATTGAAATCAGCCTGAAAAAGTCATTCGCAAAAGAATATTCATTTTGGCACAAGTGTGAGGAATGGTCATTTCGTTCGTTCATGAATCTAAAAATAAATAAACTGGAAAAAGGAAAGAAACCCATCAATTAATTTTTGTTTGCAGACAGTAATTGAAGTAGTCAATTTATTATATTTGAATGAACAATCATTCAGTTTCTGTTTGGGAACCTTGAATAATAGGCATCTTTTGAATAAAATACCTAACAGCATAACATAATCAATATCATGTTATGGAATTGAAGTTAGTACTGATCAATTAATTATCATGATTTATTGGGTTTAACATCGAAATATCTCTCCTGCTGTCGAAAACATAATTTGTCTTTGTTCAATTATGTGAAATTAAGTGCGTGAGAAACTACGTACATGTAGTTCCCGTACCCCTACTATATTCCTTACAGGAAATGAAAAAGCATGGAAAATGGTTAGATGCCTCACAAGAGAAGGAACAGAGGCAAGAGAAAGCATCCAGTCTCTAAAACTAGAGATCACCAACTCAGGCAGATGGTGGAGCTAAGGAGCTGGTTTGACCATGGACAGGAAGCACAGGTGGTACCCGCAGGGGTTGTATATTTATTTATCATTACTATGCATTTATTATTTATTATGTATTTTATTTATTTTAATTATTTAATAATTATCCATTCCATTTATTTTTATTTTCATTTCTTGAGAGGGTTTAAAACTGAAGCAGATGCAAAATAAAATATGTAAAATTGTGACATAATTTATGACAAGAACACAAAAATATCCATAATTGTTGCGTATGAAAATTATGGTAGTACTTGAACATTGTAGGTAGGCCCTACTTCAAAGAATGTCTTCACACGTAATTTACATTCAAAACACTTTGTATTTGCAATGATCTTGGACCAGAGGGCCTTCATCATTTGCTTGTTTAAACAATTAGTGTCAACTGAGATCGCATTTTTGATCAATTTAAGTGTGTGAATGAGCTACTGAAGGCAAAAGAAGACCTAACAAAGGAACGTGATGAACAGCTGCTTGAGATCGTCAAACTCCGAGACTCACTTGCTGAAGCCACGACAAAAGCAGGCAGAAAGCCTGAAGCTGATCGAACTGAGCAGAGAATAAAATTGCTGAGGTAGGTTGTTATGCACTTCTATTATTTACTGCCAGACAATTTGGTATCAATTGATTTGACAAGTCCAGAAATTACGGCTAAATGAACGCATTACGAGAATAGGTCATATGATATCAAAGTGTTTATGTATTCTTAATTAATAGAAACATTAAACTTAATTTAGTTAAACTTGTGTGATGCAAATCCGCCCTTTCCTGTATTTCTTTTTCTTTTGATGGAGGAAAATGTATGATTATTGTGTAACAGTGTATCCCTATTAATCTTACATTGCATTTCTTGTGTTGCAACTGCTCAAATAGAGTTGACAGTCCAATCCCAGCTGATTTGAATTATTTGATTTGATAGTAAGAATGTAAGTGGGGGGGTGTAAACTACAACTTCAAACACAAATAAAACAAAATCTAAATCAGTGAAAATCCTGAGTGGCACCCAAAATTGCACAAATAATTTAGTAATAAGGATAACAGTATTAAAATGACAGTTTTGAAGCTCTTATACAATATTTTCTTTGAGTGCTAAATGATTATTCCCTCTTCGTAGCATGGTGTGAGAAGATAATTTTTTAATATCTCTTCATCTACAATCTTGCAGCTAAACCAAGACCATCAGGTTCGCCAGAATGAGGCGCAGCCGCGAGCAGCGTCGCAAGGAGAAAGCTGACAGGGAGCTGAAACAATCATAAAGGTGGAGTCGGAGCAAAGACCATATAGAAATAAAGGCATGACACACAGTCAACAACGTACCCCGGGAACGAAATCATGCCGATTGGAGTCGTCGCTCAAGACCAGTTTAAGGTATTGAAAGCAGAGCCATGTTAATAAGCCCGTTCCAGTTAATGTCTGGAAAGACCCCATGAAAACACAAAGGAATTCTGTAAAAAATGGACTGATTCTTTACTGCAGCATTTCAGAAACAACTGATTCCATGTAGTGATGGAGGGTTTTGCATC
>JZLH01S0251981.1:276-15653 GCA_001188425.1 Eucidaris tribuloides
CTATAATCTAAAGCGTGCCTAATGAAAAACCGTTATTTTTTATTTGATCACTTAGTAATACCGTACATTGAAAGGACCAGATTTTAATCTTTGGTATATCATGCTCCTACAAAATATTGATGCAGAAAAGATTTGGAAGTAGATATGCGTTGGTGTGTAAGCAGAATGCAATAACTAGTGAAAGAACAAAAAAGAGTTTTTGTTCTTTTAGCGGCTTAGTAAGTACGATCTAATGGATTTAGTTGTCAAATAAAACTGTTACCTATTTGTGACAAAGCCGAAAGAGTAGGCAAATTATCCAACTAACCAATATTATTGTTTATTTGTAAATATTTTCATGATAAAGATGAAGTCGGATGCGTAGATCCAGATATTTGCGAGGATGTGTGCGGTAATCCAGCGGGATGTTCCAATATTGCATATCCTAGAATGGTGGTTTATCTTATGCCCATTGGTAAGTAACAAGCATTTTTTAAAATCAAACTTGGTATGAAGTATGAACGTTGAAATAAAAACAGCAACTGATTATAAGTTTAAAGTTAATATGTCAAATATCAAGGTTACTGTACGTGAATGTATTTATGGCAATCAAGATGGGGGGGGGGTGGGCTTGGGGGGCAATGGTTCCCCCAAAATGAAATTCAACTTGGTATATTGCTAAATGTGAATTTGTTTCTGTTTTGTTTGTTGTTGTTTACCGTTGTTTCTTGTTGCTTGTTGTGTGTTGACGTTTGTTGTTAGTTGTTATTATTGTTTTCATTACTTATAATTATGAATATTGTTATTCATTATGCAGGTCTAAAAGGGTTAATGTTGGCGGCCATGTTGGCTGCCCTGATGAGTTCATTGACCTCAATTTTCAACAGCGCCAGCTCGATGTTTACTATAGATGTATGGATAAAAATAAGGCCCACTTCAACGGAACTGGGAACTGGTGATAGTTGTAAGGTAGGTTGATTGGTCTCTGGTGGCAATCTGCATCCATTTGATTTGATTTGATTTGATTGACTTAATGATTGATTGAATTGATGATTATTGTTGACTGATTGAATTGATTGATGATTGATTGATTTGGATGTGGTGGTTGTTGGTTGGTTGGTTGTTGTTGGTTGGTGGTTGTTGGTTGGTTGGTTGGTTGGCTTGGTTTGGTTGGTTGGTTGGTGGTTGGTTTGGTTGGTGTGATTGATTGATTGATTGATTGATTGATTGATCGATCGATTTAGAATTTGATAAATTGATTGATTGATTGATCGATTTAGAATTTGATAAATTGATTTGTTAATTGGTAGATTCATTTGTTGATTAAATGAATGATTGACTGATTGATTGATTGATTGATTAATTGATTGGTTGATTGATTGATTGATTGATTGATTGATTGATTGATTGATTGATTGATTGATTGTTTAAATGATTAATTGATTGATTTTCAGTTAGTTAGTTACTTAGTTAGTTACTTACTTACTTACTTAATTAGTTTAGAGTCATGTATTTTGTTGCACATGTGTTACCTCAAGAATTGTGTCGTTTCTGGGTGTACCCCTTGAATATTCCATCGGCAAATAACTGTCAGCAAATTTCGACATATCAGAATACCTCTTATGTTTGTTTTGACTTCTATGTTTGGGCATTATAACATTTATAGAGTGATGTCGAATCTGTTGGTAACGACAGAATATCAAATGCAACTAAAATCTTATAACTGTAATTAAAACTCTCTACTAATAGCGCTGCAGCGTTATGGGTTAATACTTTCATTACAGTACAGCTATAAGCGTGCCGGGTAGAATGCTAAGATATTGAAACAAATATATTCGTGTATACATATATTTCTAAAATGCAAACTAGCATGGGCAAAAGAAGCACAAAAATAATCAAATTACTCTTTCTAGTTTACTTCATCAAAAAACATAATGATTCAACTCATATTATCCATATTACCTAATACCGACTCCCTTTTTGAACAACAACATGTTCAATCATTGATTTAGACGTATTTTAAAATCAAAATATGGATAATTTCAAAGATATATACATATGTGTGTATGTTTTATGTTTGTTTGTTATTATAATACCTTTCAACATTTTTTTTTATCTTATCTATAACAACACCCGTTTGTTTCTGTTTTCTTTTTTCGTTACTCTTATGTATCGTGTTCGTTAGGTTGTGCACACTGGTGCTGGCAGTCGTTAGTGTCCTCTGGCTTCCCGTTATAGAAGCATTTGGATCGGGCGAACTTTTTATTTACATTCAATCTATCTCCTCGTATTTTTCACCAACCATGTTTGCACTCTACACTCTGGCAATTCTCTGGGAGAGAATTAATGAACCGGTAGGTCATACAATATTGTATAAGGATATTTCTCTCCCCCTCTTACTCCTCTCCCTCTACCTCCTGTTATTTCTCCTCCTGTTCTTCCTCCTCCTTCTCGAATCCTCCTCTACTTCTTCGTCACCATCATTATCATCATCATCATCGTCGTCGTCCTTGTCGTGGTAGTCATCACGATCTTCATTATCATCTTCTTCTTTTCTTCCTCTTCTCCTCTTTCTCTTAATCCTTCCACTCCTTTTCCTCCACCTTTCATATCCATATTCATATTCATATTCATATTCGTATTCATATTCGTATTCGTATTCGTATTCGTATTCGTATTCGTATTCGTATTCGTATTCATATTCATATTCATATTCATATTCATATTCATATTCATATTCATATTCATATTCATATTCATATTCATATTCATATTCATATTCATATTCATATTCATATTCATATTCATATTCATATTCATCCACCTCCCTCCTTTTTTGGAGAAATCTAATATGAAAGTTTGTTAAAATTAAACAAATAAGTCACAGTTATTAAAAATATGTTTTATATGCACATTTGGGCCCGCGTACTTGTTGTGGTTGTATAAACTTATGTATTAAGAAAGTGTCTTTCATTGTGTTATAAAGGATAATTTCTCAATAATAAAATTGTTCCCCAAAACATCTAGGGAGCCTTTTATGGACTGATATGCGGATTTCTGATTGGGTTATCTCGAGCGATGCTGGATCTTCTTTACGGAGTCCCGGCTTGTGGACAGGAAGACAAGAGACCGCCTATCGTACGCAATTTCCACTACCTTCACTTCGCGTGTTTCTTGTACGGAGCGACGATGTTTTTCACAATTATAATCAGCTTGGCCACGAAACCAATCCCGTCGAAAAAAGGTAGTTGTATTAGTTAAACCCGACATAGAATGACATATTGTGATCATAGGCGTAGTGGAGGATTTTCAGGGGGGGGGGGGTGTTCATCCGCGGCCAAATCCTCTGTACAAAAATTTTCACGGTCACGCACTGCCAAAAGAGGACTTTAACGTAAAATCGGGTGTATACCCCCCCCCCCTGCATACGCCTATGATTCTGATGCATTATTTAAAAAAAAAGTAGAATATGCGACCCGACTTATGGTGTCTTTATATAAAAAAAAAGACACAGTAAGGTTCTGCACCTGATGTTTTTACATAGCATCAAGCATGATAATGTGCATGGGGAATACTGTACTATTGCAAAACCAGGGAGATGGGGAGACCACTTCCTTCGGTGAACGCAATTGAATGAAGAAATGCATACCTGGAAATGAATGGCGCCATTGTTTTAGCAGTCCGATAAACTAGGAAGTGGATAGAGGAAGGAATAAATGAATGAAAAGAATAAGGGATTGAAAAGAATAAGGGATTGAAAGTGAAAGACAGCGTGGGAAGGGAACGAGGAAGAAAATAATATTGTATTACGTTTAATTTGATTTTATCATTAATTACAACCAAACGATGAATACACTTTATAGGCTTATGAAATTATTATAATTGTTATCCTATATATTCCAATATATCACTACATATAACAGTATTTGACTTAAAAAAATAGAATACAAATTTTAAAGCAACAACAAAATAATAGTAATTGGCAACCCAGGTGACAATTACTCATAACCCTATACATCTTTGACATAGAGCCATGCTCCACGTTACTTGTTACCCTTTGAAACCATGCACAGGCTAGCAATGACCACAGTTTTAACAAAATGTGAGCTACTTAATTCCCGTGTAAGAAGTGTCCATAAGGTCTACAAATGAAGCTCTGAAAAAAATTGTACTTCAAAATGATGATTTAGTGCTTAAAAAAAGAGAAAATCTACAAGCACTCAAGTTGACCGGATTCACCTGCCCATTTCCACCCATAGACTGTGTGTAGATCTAGGCTATTTTATACTCCACTGTAGTGAAAATTCATGGGTGACGTTCATTCATGCATATCTTGCCAGTGGCAGCATAACTTTCCAAACTTTTGTATTACAGGGTGTTTATTTGTCCATTTAAGCACTACCATGAGGGTCAGATATCACAGTTTGACAATTTTTAAATTGAAGCTCCATAATGTTAGTCTTTGTCTTTAACATTTGTTAGTGTGTTTTATATTATATTCATTTAGCTCATCCGTTTAACGTGGTGGACGAAACATATCCAAATACCTCGAGAGCCCATGTCGGAGGAAGAGGAAAAGAAAAACAAGGAAAACGAAGCACTCAAGGCCAAGAAAATGCAAGAGTTAGAAGAAAGTAAGTACATGAATAACGTGGGGATCCAGGACATTCGTAGGGGGGGGGGAGGGCTCAATCTCATATAAGCATTTTGAGCTAACAAGCAAGAAAACCCGGGTTGTCATCTAGGTATAGGCTGATAGAAGCAAGCATGTATAGCATTACCTTTACCACGGGCAAAGCCCCAAGTCTAATGGTGCGACACAGTTTCAAGAAAAAAAAAAGATCATAGGGAGTGACGCAGCTGTTCTGGTTCAGGGTGCAAGCAAAAGTATGAAGGACAAAATTCTTAAATGTGCTACCCTCTCCCCACCCCATCCCAATCAATCAATCAATCAATCAATCAATCAATCAATCAATCAATCAATCAATCAATCAATCAATCAATCAATCAATCAATCAATCAATCAATCAATCATTTTATCAATCAAAAGGAGCTTTTTAATAAAAAGTACCTTGTAATTCCATTATTAAACAGGCAAGTTCCAAATTGAATAGCAATTAATATAGACAATGAATTAACAAATATAGGAATGCATATGCTTTACATCGAAATAAAATAAGTTCAGTCACTGCAATATGAATTCTGTTAAACTCATTTACGAAGGATGATTAATGATGATGTAATTAATGCGCCTATTTCTGAGTGCCTTCATTGACAATTCATTATATATTTTGCTCTTTGTGTATTTGTTTTTCAGAGGCAAAGTCACGTACGGGATTCTTGTCCAAATCGTGGAACTTTCTCTGTGGTATCGACACAGATATGATGGGGGCACCCCCGTTGACGGAGGAAGAGAAAGAAATACAAGAAAAAGAACTGACATCGGTGAAGGAAGATCCGTTAATACAAAAAGTTGTGGCTTGGAACGGAGTAATACTTTTCGGTGTCGGCGTGTTCTTTTTCGCTTTTTACGGATAGAACAAAAACTGTATTGTAGTATTACTGTAGGTGTGGATTGGTAGGGGTCCCCACGAGACCAAGGTCACCGAACGTTTGCGAAACTAAAGCTCCTGCCCGAGACCAAAATTTACGGGGGACTTAATTAATATATTAGATCTGTTGCAAATCGGAATTTATAATGCATTGAAACAACACACCAGGCGCGGTTCTACGGGGGGGCTTTGGGGGGCTTGAGCCCCCCCCCCAAAAAAAAAATTGCTCAAGCCCCCCCAAAAAATTTTCGGACAAAAAAAAAATAAATGAAAATATTAATATATAAAACTGAGCGATCTAGCATAGATGAAATATCGATAGAAATACGTATGAAAATGTTTATTTAAATACGTATTTACTATGCCAGAAACACGTCTTTTTAACACATATTTTCCAAAAAATTCCTACTCCTGCCCGGTCGCCTTCGCTCCCTCGACTACCTATTTACATTTTTTCACATAGGTCATTACTTACATGTAATCGTCTTGAAATCCTCATAACAATCCTATAAATAATTTTCATAAATATACCTTTAAATATGTATTTACATGTCTTTGCTACGTGTTTTCAAAACATTCTTGCCGTGGGTTCCCCCATCCACACCCGTCCTCTCCCCACGCAGTATAAATACCAATTACAGTTTTTCACAATACTTCCTGAACATCTTTTTTTTTTAAATCGTGAATCTTCATCAAATATACCCACTCAGCGCAGCCAGGGGGACATACTAGGGCCACCCCCCCCCCCATTCAGCAGGTTAAAAAAATTAAAAGAATGAAACAAAAGTCACAGAAAAATCACGGCACAGACGCAGGTGCGTCAAACCATTTTTCGGATAAGGGGGCCAATATTTTCAGTGGCGTGGAAACGAATTGTCAAAATTTTCGGCGCGCGCAAAATTGCAATATAAGCTAGCAACTTTTCGTGCAAAGGCGTTCCACACAATTAATTATTGTGTAATAGTTCAATGGTTTTGTAGTTCCTTGCGCTATTCTTGCATTACTTTTTAAGAATGATTCAATTTGTCATTTTTTTAAGGGGGAGGGGGGGGGGCAAAAGTAAGAATAATTCAAAATTTTCGGCGCACTCCGCGCGCAGAATTCCAAAGATACATTATGCTGACACGTTTGTCGCAAAGCGTGCAAAAAGTTGAACATTGTGTAATGGTTTTGTAGTACTTTGTGCTATTCTTGCATTACGTTTTAAGAATGATTCAATTTGTCAATTTTTTTGTAGGGGAGGGGGCATAAGTAAGGAAAATTTCAACATTTTCGGCGCGCTTCGCGCGCAAAATTGCAGTACAGTAATACGCATGTTAACAATTTTTCTCGCAAAGCGCGAACAAAAACCCGAAACATTGTGTAGGTTTAATAGTTTTGTAGTATCTTACATTGCTTGTTAAACATTATTTTTCTTTCAATTTAACATTTTTTAGGGGAGGGGGCAAAACAGTACCTTTGCCCCAATATTTTCATTGGCGTGGTAATAAAATGTCAAAATGTTTGGCGCGCTACGCGCGCAAAACTGCAGTATAGTAATACATAATGTTAACAATTTTTCTCGCAAAGCGCGAACAAAAAAAAACAAAATATTGTCTAGGTGTAATGGTTTTGTAGTGCCTTACGTTGCTTGTGAAACATATTATTTTTCAATTTGTCATTTTTTTTTGGAGGGGGTTGGGGAGCAACACAATATGTCACAGTATGTCTACCCCAATATTTTCATTGGCGTGGTAATGATACAATTAATGTTTTTGCAGTGCTTACGCAGCTTTTGAAACATATAATTTTTTAATTTATCAGTTTTTTTGGGGGGGGAGGGGGCAAAACAATATGTTTGTCAAAAGATTTTCATTGGCGTGTTATAAAGTGTCAAAAATTTCGTCGCGCTACGCGCGCAAAAATTTCAATATACGCTGACAATTTTTCAAGAGAGGTGCGCCGCAAAATTGAATATTGTGTATGTTCAATGGTTTCGTTGTGTCTTACATTGCTTGTTAAACATATCATTTTTCTTTCAATTTAACAAAACAATACCTTTGCCCCAATATTTTCATTGACGTATAGTAATAACATGTCAAAATTTTCGGCGCGCTACGCGCGCAAATCTTTCAATATACGCTTAAGGTAAAAATGCAAATATTGTTTGTCTAATTAGCCAGAATAACAAATTGAAAGTGGATGAAATATTCGGATTGATTTGTCGCTAAAGGGAGCCAAAAATATACATTTTTAAAGGTGAAAATGCAGTTTTTTCTTACCCTGGCAGGGGAATCCCCTCCCAGACCGTCCCCAAAGCTATCTCAATTCTATACCATCCCCCCAAAAAAAATGAATTTTAAAAAATGAAGTAACAAAATGACCTGTCCTACCGACCCGTGTGTTTTGTTTGTTTGTGTGTGTGTGTGTGTGTGTGTGTGTGTGTGAGGGGGGGGGGAGGTTATGTTCCTTCGCTTAGTCGATCCTCCACGTCTGCCCCCCTATTGAAAAATCCTGGCTATACCTGTAAAATATCGTTTTTCCATGCCTAGAAAACACCCTTTTTCTGTTCGTATTTTGAAAAATTTTCTCAGTGGGAGGGCCCCCTCTCAAACACACACTCCTCCTGCTCGGTCCCTTCGCTCTCTCGATAGTATGACTACGCACATACAGTTTTCCACATACTTCCATGTAGGCTTACAACTTTTTGAAATCCTAACTGCAATCCATCTTTATAAAATATACCTTCAAATATAGGAATTTACCATGCCTAGAATCACGTCTTTTCTATGCGTATTTTCAAAAAGTTCCTACCGTGGGAGGGGGTGTCCCCCCTCCCACACACTCTCCCCCCCCCCCGTTCGCAGGTTTCGTTCCTTCTATCACTGCCCAATTACAGTTTTCACATATTACTTCCTGTAATCTTTTTGAAAATAATCCCTAATTATATTCATAAAATATACCTTTGAAATATTAATTTACCATGCCCAGAATCACGTCTTTTCTATGTGTATTTTCAAAAAGTTCCTACCGTCGGAGGGGGGTTTCCCCCTCCCACACCCTCCCCCCGCTCGGTCGCTTCGCTCCCTCGCATCTTTCCGTCAAGCCCCCCTGTAGCCCCCCTAAAACTTTTGCTCTAGAACCGCGCCTGCAACACACGTGTGCGCTTACATCTCGCGGACATAATAGAGTTCGCGTAAGTCGACTCTCTGGGGACCCAACAGAGATCACGTACTTCACTCAGACAAAATTCGAGTCACAGTTTTGTATTATATACCTCATATATAGATTCCTCTCATCTGATTAGTTAAAAGTAGAGTCATAAAAATAGCTGAGCCCCTGTTTTTCTAATAAGATGACGTCATAATTTACTGTGCCCGGAAAATAATAGGACAGCCTCAACATCGTGTTCATAGATCGCTCGTGTGTGCGCGCCCCCTGTACGATGAGCGTTGATTAAAGCGTGTTGTAAAAGAGACTTGATATTACAATTTTATTTTAAATAGCTTGTAGGCCTTGTCAGTTCAGGAAATCTTTTAACCAATCAGATGAGAAGAATTTATATATTCGGTATATAAAACAAATACTGACTGTTTAATAGTCGGGGCACGGTTAAAATTATAGGCCCTCGGTGATATCAAAACCATGACTATGCCCTCTGCTTCGCTTCGGGCATAGTCATGGTTTTGACATCACCTTGGGCCTACAATTTTAACCGTGCCCCTCATAGCAGTCAATATTTGTATACTGTTCGAGATGAAGATAATAGGGAAATGGATAGTGATCGTACTGAAAATGAGGGGTGGGGTGAGAAAGGCACAGAGAAAGGGGGAAATCTACGACATCTTTCCGTCAAGCATGTTTAGCTTCATTGACACTATTGGGAGTCTAAAATATGTTCGACATGGGCAAAATTCGAGTTCGTAATTCGACCTTTAAGAAAAACTTCGTAATGAAAAGAAAAACACATTGTGCGAATTGGAAGTATCAAAATATATAGGATAGGTGATAATTCGACTTGTGCGAGGTCATCTGTACTATTCGCGGACCATTATGATCATTTTCGGTCTTGCT
The DNA here is from genome assembly GCA_001188425.1 of Eucidaris tribuloides. Classification (NCBI taxonomy): domain Eukaryota; kingdom Metazoa; phylum Echinodermata; class Echinoidea; order Cidaroida; family Cidaridae; genus Eucidaris; species Eucidaris tribuloides. The sequence continues at coordinate 9,861 of JZLH01S0251981.1, forward strand.
GACCTGGGAGCGGACCTTCAGTCTCGTAGGCCTGGTCAACTGGGCTGTAACCATGGCAAAAATGTATATAAAATATTAATGTAAGATATGCACTGTTGTCGAGATTGGGTTATTCAAGAATCCTGGATCAAAATTATTCCTCGTTGAACACAGGGGCGGTGCCACAAGGGGGGGGGGGGGCGATTTTGACCCGGGTTCGAAACCCGCAGTACGGTTTTGTTTTTGCAGCGGTTTATTTCGTCAATGTCGTGGGAAAAAAATTCGCGCACCGCCCCTGGTTAAACATTTCAATCCATCCACCGTAGAACACAAACTCCGTTTCGCGTTATGTACTTGGTCAGAGCTTCGACACAACTGATTATTGACGAACAAAACGTCCCAAAATTTCGCTCACATGACGTAATCAGTGATGTTGATTGACATGATAAACCAGGCGATTTGAAAACCATGTCCTACTTTTGCAGTTTAATGCCCACGGCGGCTCCACACACTTAAGGTTTGTTGGCGGGTAAGTTAACTCACCAACAGAAATGGTGATAGTTGTTGATATCATTGTACAAAAGAACGTGCTATATGTGGACTTTTGACGCCATGATTCAACTCATATGAAATTAAATATAAATGATTTCAAATGTGAGTTCGTTTGCATGCATAGTATCACACATATTATGTACATTCATGGTATGTTTGTATTTTCATTTTCTCACTGAAAGAAAAAAACATCCATAGTAAGGAAAATGTGAATATGATTGTGGGTAGGGTGGGGAGTTGTTGATGTGATTGACAAGACAAGTCTTTCGGTATTTCTATCTCTACATATTTAAGACAAATTAAATTTAAAAAAATAATAATCTGTGCTGTCAAATATTCATTCGTTGCACAGTATGTATGAGCGAAATGTATGTGCTATGAAAAGTTGAGCCAGATCACAATGGAAGCCCTTCAATTGCCCATAATTTTCATATCAAAATGTGCAGACCTCCAGAAATATGCCCTAACCCTCACCCACTCTGCTAACCAACCAATAGAACCAGTCCCAACCCAGCCCATCCCAGCTCTACCCAACTCCACATCTACCAATCCAATGTAAACCCAACCAAACTCAAAATCTAACCCAAACGGACCCAGCCCAAGTCCCACCCAACCCCAAGTCAACCTAACCATCACAACCCAACAACCAATTACAAACATACACCATCTGACTGCTATATCAACAAATCCCGAATCCGACCATAAGTAACCAACCCATCCCAACACCAACCTGACTTCAACCAAACCAATCACTCACCCAACCAACACAAAACGACCAACATTGACATACATACACCATTAATAATCCAACCATCCCAACGCCAAATACAACCGAACCCAACCTAAACCAAGCCCAACCCCAACTCAAATCCACACCGATTCAACCTAACCACCACTACCAACTGACAGACAACTAAAACCAACATCTAACCAACACCAACATACACAATCCAACCACTCGACCAACACCAATGGACACCGTCCAACCACCTCCAACTGAAAGACAACCAACACCAAACACTCCCCAAACTGACAGATAACACCAATACTAACAGACAACCACCACCACCAAACCACTCAACCAACACCAATGGACACCGTCCAACCACCTCCAACTGAAAGACAACCAACACCAATCACTCCCCCAACTGACAGACAACTAACACCTATACTAACAGACAACCACCACCACCAACCACTCAACCAACACCAATGGACACCGTCCAACCACCTCCAACTGAAAGACAACCAACAGCAATCATCCCCAAACTGACAGACAACTAACACCAATACTAACAGACAATTAACCACCACCACCAACCACTCAACCAACCCCAATGGACACCGTACAACCACCTCCAACTGAAAGACAACCAACACCAACCACTCCCCCAACTGACAAACAACTAACACTAATACTGTACTAACAGACAACCACCACCACCAACCACTCAACCAACCCCAATGGACACCGTCCAACCACCTCCAACTGAAAGACAACCAACACCAACCACTCACCCAACTGACAGACAACTAACACCAATACCAACAGACAACCACCACCACCAACCACTCAACCAACCCCAATGGACACCGTCCAACCACCTCCAACTGAAAGACAACCAACACCAACCACTCATCCAACTGACAGACAACTAACACCAATACATGTATAATGGGTTCCCACAATAATTCATGCTGGAGGGCAAACTATTATAGCAAAGCTGTGAACCAGACAATTTCATGGTCTGTGACACAGGTTTTTGTTTGTCCTCCAGGATCAATTATTGTGGGAACCCTCTACACACCATCCAATTACCAACCAACACCAACTGACACCAAACCAAAACCGACTGATGGAACCACACACCAGCATCCACAATAATTCACCAAAAATAGGATTCAATCCACTAAAGTAGGAGGAAAGTAGGATATTTATAAGTAGTGTTTGGAGTAGTAACCCCAAAGAAAATGGAAACATGCAGAATATGTGAAAAAAAAATCTAAGATGGCAAAAAAGCAGAAATCGGCGGAAATGAATGAACCTTCACAAACAGACGAAGATGGTAGTTAGAGTACTTCGGCAAACAACCTATAAACTACTCAACTCCAAACAAAGCTATCGCAAGTCACAAAGGCTTTTTTGAAGTACGAAAAAGTAGGAAAAAGAACATTGGGGTGGGGGGGGGGATAGGAAATTAGGATCTTCACAAAAAAGTAGGAAAAAGACAAGTAGAAAGTCTGCGAACCACCCAACCTGAACCAATCAATCAACCATCCAATCAACATGACTCATCAATCAATAATCAACTACACATTGCAACAATTTTTACAAGAAACCAGGCAGTACATGTTTTATTGTAACAGGAATGTCTTGCATGATATGTAATATACAGTACATACATATATACACATTTGTGTTTGTACATTAGTATGCATCACTATTCCATGCTAGGCACTGCTTGGTTTATCTGAATTCAATTGCAAACAATATACATAACTACTTTCTATATATATTTGGTTCTATCAATTACTAGTTTCCTATTTTTCTTCTTTTTTTTTGAGGGGGGGGGGGCAACATGGACATCTTCCCAGTGATATATTTTACCTATTCACCTTACAAAATGATTGATGTACAAAATTGTGTAATCATAATGAACACATACAAACAGAATCATAAGAATAAGTTAAATTGTAAAGCAATCTTTTAACTTTACTTATTCAGCTCAAGCTGTCTATGATTAATGTGTAACTTTTATGTGTTGGATTTGCATACCAATAGTTAATAACTCTGCTTTTCAGGAGTTTTCATTTGGATTGAACCCAAAATGCTTTCCATGACCGAATTATATCTGCCCCCCACCCCCCCCCCCAAAAAAAAAATGGCATGTTACATTTGGAGGTGAATACTATGGACAGTCAGCCATTCTGGAGATGGCTACTTTAGGATTTCACTAGTTTGAGAACATCACAGTAGTTACATGTGACATAGACTGTTTTCACACAATAACTCGCTTCAATAAAATTTAGAATTCTAACTGAATTGTTGCGAAGAGACTTTGTTCATGAATACCGACCATTATATTTCTCTAAGCTCACAGAATGACCCCATGTCAACTGTTTTCAAATTTTCAGAATACATGTACTCTGTTTGCTTGAGAAATGAGAACTAAGTTCATATTTATTTACTTAGCTGTTACTAACAGATGGGGCAAAATACCCGACATGTACTTATGTAACATGCCCATACCCTGGTAACAGTAAGAAATTAGTGCATATGTATCCACATGATACAATGTATTCTACTTCTATTTTATGTTTTTAGTTTACTGTTTTTTTATATTTTTTTCAGAAAAAGAAAACTGATAATACACAAATAATACATATATACAAATACATTAAGTTTTGGTATTTTAGTACATATTTTTTCTTCCTGAAGGCTATATACTGTTCACATACACAGTCGGATATTGATGTTACCACAATGGCATGCATTCCTTGCCGACATTTTGTGACAAAATCTCAATTCTCAACCTTTAGTGAATGATAAATAGTAAATACTACTCCCAGTGTAAATTACAATTATATAATATCGTGACCTTTTTTTGGAAGTAACATTTGTTACCAATAATAAGATCATGCACATCACATGGAAAAACGAAAATATGAATTAGTATATAGGTGAAATTGTGTTCGAAACCAACATTTGGATGCTATAATCAATTTCGTTTTTCATCCATTTCTTAATATTGGTAAGACAAACACCAGAATATTTTCAAATTCATTGAAGTTTCAAACAAATTACGCAAAAACAAAAATCAATGTTCCAATACTATATTGGGGCATGAAACAATAGGGCAGCTTACACGTTCAATGACAAATGTCCGCAATGCCATTTCAGAAAGGCGGGAAATATCCATCGGGTCAGGGAGAGGTCAAAGGTCATGACCTGTTTAAGATCCGCAGGATATACAGGCATCCTTGTTCTGAAGGGAGCACATCATGGCGGCTTCATTCTTGCTTTTCTCCTCGGCGGCGTCGGTCTCGGTTTTGTTGGCGCTCTTCTCTTTTAGGCTCAGCTTGTCGAGGGTGAACTTGATGGGGTCAGCAGCTGGACGGGTGCGCAGGTAGTACATGCCGGTCTTCAATCCCTGTAGGGAGTTAGGACACAGAAGATAGATGGATAGATAGATAAGTGGTTTTACTGGTAAATTCATCATCTTTGCAACCCCAAAGCTGCATTTTAAAGGATATACACAAACAGACATTCATTATCTTATCACACATACACCATGAACCCTAAAATATGACATATGACAATTATAATTGTGTCGTAAAATTTGATCAAATTGCACTTTAGTTAATTAGGTTGCTTAAAAAAAGGGGGTTGATGCACATTAAAATAATGAAATTAAAACAAATTCTTGCTTGATTTACATTTGCACATCTTTAGATTTCTAAAACATCAGATTTATTTGATTTTTGAAAATGTCTTTTGTTTTAAATCAACTCAAATATTGCCCCCATAAGTGTGAAAAGGGGTTGATTTGATAGAATTTGAATCAAGTCAACATTTTGATTTTTTTTCTACCCTTTACTTAGACTAATTTCTTTTATGTATTTTTTTTAATTTAAATCACTTAACTTAAAATCCACTATCTCTGATTCAAAATGATTAAAAATCTTTGCTGATAATATTATTTAAATCACTTAACTTAAAATCCACTATCTCTGATTCAAAATGATTAAAAATCTTTGCTGATAATATTACGTTTAATCTATACAGAATTCAATAATGAAATTGAGCTGAATTGAGTAAGTTAAAAATTCAAAGCATAGTAATTTCACTGCCGAAGGGGGTTGAGGGTGAATAAAACATAAGAGAGTGAAGTAAGTACCTCCTTCCATGCAAAGAAGTGCATGCTGGTCAGTTTGCCATAGTTGGGCTCGGCTATGTGGATGTTGAGGGACTGGCTCTGGTCGATGTACGCCCCCCGGTCAATGGCCATCTGGATCACAGTCTTCTGGGAGATCTCCCACACGGTCTTGTAAAGAGCTTTGATGTCATCTGGGATTTCTGGGATTTGCTGGAGTTACAAAATCAAAGAAAACAAATCATCAGTGAAACATTTACAGCATGTAAACCAAGTAAGCTGTATTATAAAAAGGGCTGAAGTACAGGGGAACCTCGTTATAATGAGGACCTAAAAACCATGCCAATTACCTTGATATATCAGCTTTCCTACTATCTCAGGGTACAAG
>JZLH01S0251981.1:16557-32928 GCA_001188425.1 Eucidaris tribuloides
GCTCAGGTGAGCTAAAAAGAGATGGAACCTGCAAAATCACCTTGTGATAAGAGGGTTTTGTTATATCCAACCTCTTTATACCAGGGTTACACTGTATGTTTCCAAAAGGTCCTAATTAATCCACTTTCCACAAATAAATGATGTATCAACATCATCACATTAACTATGTAGCAGTAGCTAGATGTCAAGAAAGAAAATATAAGGTGATAAAGAGCAGAAGTGATGACATCAGACTAGTTTGGAAATATGTAGGGAGAATAGTCAAACTATAACCCGTAACTTTGCATAACTCTGCAATCCGATGCATGTGGTTCTGCCATTGTCCACACATATTTCTGAGCCAGAGTGACGTCACTCTGTAGCCATATACTGTCTTGCCCTTTTACGTCTCATTTGAGCTTTCACCCCAAAATGACATTGAGGGCATCTACCATCCAAGTTTACAGGCCAATGGTGGCAAGATTACAAACTCCAATAGAAACTTGCAAGAATATTAAAATACTTGACCTTTAACTTACTAACATGACCTTACGACCCTCTCCCCCTAAATAAATATTATTGAGGTTCCTGCAAGGTGTCTACCATCCAAGTTTCGTAACAAATGGGCAAGTTGTCGCAAAGTTAATCAAGTCTCGTAAGCGTTACGGACAGACGATTTTATTTGGCACATGACATGAAACAAAATTTTGCTACACTCTCTCACGCTTACCTGGACCGAACCGCTGTGTGCAATGAGCATGTTCTTCATTTCCGGGGACCACAGGCCAAGATCCGTCAGGTCCTTCAGGAGATGCGGGTTCACAATCTGGAACTCTCCCGAGAGGACGCGCCTGGTGTAGATGTTGCTGGTGTACGGCTCGATGGACTCGTTGTTGCCGAGGATCTGGGCCGTGGAGGCGGTCGGCATGGGAGCCAGGAGCAGACTGTTGCGGAGGCCGTGCTTCGCAATGTCGGCCTTCAGAGCCGCCCAGTCGTGGAGGTCGGTGGGCGTGACACCCCACATGTCGTACTGCAAAATCTGGCGATAAAAAGAAAACAAGGATTACATACCTGGCTGCCAACCTCCCAACATGAAAAATCTTACTGATACAGATCAAAAATCTTATTCTTCAAATTGAAGGTAAAAATCTTACTATGTCAAAATCACATAGTACAAGTATACTGCACATTCTTCAAAAATTTTTTTTTTTGTACCAGAAAATCTGTGGATTTGAATGATAATTTTTTTTTTTTACTAAATCTGATAAACTCTTACTGGTTAGGAAGCAGGTGTGGGATTATATGAGGCCTAGTGACCTTTTAACTCCAAAATTTAATCAGTTCATTGGTACCTCATACTACTTGACCCAAGTTACATTAATCTTTCAAGTTATCGTGGCAACACAAGCCCAAATCACACATACTAGACTCTGTTACCTTTGACCTTCCAACCATTCTTTTCCAGAATGACTTAACTTTAAAATCTGGTGGTAAAATTTGATAGCCTAATCAGTTCAAGTTGAATGATTCAAGTGTGCAAAGTTCAGTTCACTTGAAGTCTGAAAGCTGGCAAATTATTGACTTGTACATTCTAATGAATTTTCTTGATTATGCGGGTGCACATATGTGTCTTTTTGTAATCTTTCAGCTAAACTGAAATTTAACAAATCATTGTATGTATATTTGGACTACCAGATTTTGCATTTGGGGTTAAAATTGAATTTACCCGCCCTCCCCATCTAGTTTTTCAGACACTTCATAAAATGTTAAAACCAGGAGTCAACATGTGCACTTGCCTACTTGCCAGCATGTGAAAGATCAGTGTTAAAATCTACTTGCTTGGGCAAGTTGAATTTTAATCGTTTAATGGGGAAAACGTCTCCAAAAATCTTACCAAAAGCAAACAAACTGTGTTAAACCTTGTGTTCACTTAACTTCTACAAAATGTCATCATTTTATTAATGGTATGTCTCTTTTTCTGTGTTTAATTTGGAATCCCAAGTTTCAAACAAGAACAGTGTGAAGCCCTGTTTCAGCAATACGCAGCACAGACGCCCCTCACGACAATCGATGGCGCCTGTCAATAATTTCATTCACTTACTCCTTTGCTGGCGGGGCATCCGCCGTTCATCTTGTACGTCTCGTACGGTCCGTCTCTGGCAGCCAGTTCGCAGCTGGCCTTCAACGCGGCATAGTAGATGGTCTCAAAGATCTGGATGTTGAGTTTCTTGGCCTCGGGGCTTTCGAATGGGAAGCGCATCATGATGAAAGCATCTGCCAGACCCTGGACGCCGATACCGATGGGGCGGTGTCGCATGTTGCTGCGCTTGGCCTGGAGAAATGGGAAAATTATTTACAACTCAGGCAGGGAATCTCATTTGCAACCCTCGCACAACACTTCCAAACATTATTCATACCCTTAGGCTATTTATAAGGGACTTGCCTGTGAACCTGACGATCAGAAATTACCTAGAATTTGGAAAACGTATAGAAAACCAATAGTTGTGTAATGTCTTAGGCACACTGTTTCAAATCTCACTCAAGTATATCATGGACCTACAGTAGGTCCATGGGTATATCAAGCTGATTACAGTGGTTATGTAATACCAGATGGTTGTGCTGACATGTGTCAGGCACTGAAAGGAATGCAAGGTCATGTACAGTACAAACGTATTGCACTATGGCACTGTCCATGGAGGTACATGCACTGTCTAAAAATCTAGTCGTACTTCTATCAGAATTTTTGTCACTAAAGGCAAAAAAAAAAATCAAATCAAATCAAAGTCAAACGTTTATTATAATTCCACTAAAACTGTTTCTAGCTCCTTCACTTTGCTGAAGGTTCTTGGGGTACATTTTCTTCTATATACCAGTGTACTTGCACAATGTTAAACTTTAGGTGTGCAAAAAAAACAGGCTTTTAATGTACACATCGTTGACAGACACAGACTACCCTTTCATTTAGTACTTTGAGAATAACAAGGTGATAGCCATAATGTGTCTCAACTCTCAACTACTTGATCTTGTTTGACTAAAACATTTTGGGGTGTTTTTTTTAATCAATCAGTCTGAAATCATATGGGTTATTCAATACATTTTGATACATGCAGCTATTCATACCTGGACCACAAAAACAGAATAGAATACCAAGCTAAAATTAATGAAGCAGATTCAGTTTTTGTTAGGAAATATGGGCATAATTGAATGTTACGGTGAAACAGACACTGATATGCTTCTAACATGTAGTGACATTTTTTTAAAAGTTTTTATGTTTGATATATCTATTTCTTTCGTCTTACCTCGGGGATTGGGTAGTAATTGATGTCAATGATCTTGTTCAGATTGCGGGTGATCACCATGGTAACTTCTTCCAGCTTCTTGAAATCGAAAGTTTGGTCTGGGGTAACGAACCTTGGAAGAGCAATGGATGCCAGATTACAAACTGCTACCTAAAGACAAGTAAAAACAAAGCAAAGATTCAATTTCATGTTCTGCATCTCTAAAACACAAATATAATGTGCATCTGTATTTATGTTTGTTGTGTATTTGTATGAGTGTGTGCCAAGAATAATCATTTGTGCATAATGCAAGGGCACTAAGGCAGCAATTTTTAAAAGAAAGGAAATAAACACACAGTATACAACTTACTGCCACCAGGAATTTGATGCATCATGGACCTACAAGTATCGTATAACAATGTTTCCAGTTTTAAAACTCTGAGCTACACGATGTCCCAACGCTACCAGTGTCTTTCATAAGGTCTAAAAATGGAGCCTTGAAAAAATTGCTGTTCAAAACAATCATTAAATGCTTTTAAAAACTGAAAACCATTGAGCGACCATCCACTTTTCCCCTGTAGATGGCTGTGTTGCAGAATTTTGTCGGCTAACAATAGTTCATGCGCCAATTTCTATCGGTACATATTTTACAAGCGACAACAAGTTTTGTGCTCTCGGGTATTTATTTGTCAATTCAAATACTGTCAGATAGCAAAGTTTTACAATTTTTTAAATGGGGCTTCCACAATGTAATATAGTGTCTTTAAATGTTGGGAAAATAAAAGACAAAACAAAACTCACCTCATCCGGGCTGGAGTACTCAACGATCTCCGTGCAGAGGTTACTGCACTTGATGGTGCCCAGGTTCTGCTGGTTGCTCTTGCGGTTGCAATGGTCCTTGTAGACCATGTAGGGAGTACCCGTCTCTGTCTGGGATTCAATGACGGCGTACCACAGACTCTGGGCCTTGATGGTTTTCCTGCCGCGGCCTTCCTTCTCATACCTTTAGATCAATGATAACAATAATACATATAACAAGGCGATGGCCAAAATGTGTTTTGCCCAATTTGCGTGCAATCATTCTAGTAAATAAATTCTAATGATTAGTGAAATACCAGTTGATTTTTAGTGTGATGTATAGTATTTCTTCATTAATACCCTCTGAGAAAAGCACACATTTCAATTAAAAAGTAAAAAAGTAAAAAAAAAAAAGAATTAAACAACACTTCATGAGAGATTAATTTTGATATCAAAATTCCTTTCAAGTACATTTGCTAGAAGTCTCTAAACCCAAAATTAGCATATTTGGGCCTTTTAGTGATTTGTAGCAAAAAGTCTGATTTCATGCATAAGTTCGCATAATTAATGAAAAGCAAGTTCTAAGGAAAAAATAACTACACAATTTTTTAGCATGCTGCTTTTTGTTGCAATCTTGCGGTTGACGGCTGAGATCTCAAGGCATGTGAGAATGAATGGCCAGTACAATGTTACCCCGTCTTTCATCATTCACTCACTTTTCATACAGTTCTTCAAATTCCTCTCCCCACACGTCTGCGAGTCCTGGGCATTCATGGGGGCACATCAGCGTCCAATCGCCATCTTGCTCGACCCTCTTCATGAACAGGTCGGGCACCCACAGGGCGTAGAAAAGGTCACGGGCACGCTGCTCCTCTTTCCCGTGGTTCTTCTTGCAGTCTAGGAAGTCGAAGATGTCCGCATGCCACGGCTCGAGGTAGATTGCGAAAGCACCCGGACGCTGGATACAAAAACAATCGTGTGCTCAAAAAAATTAGTATAATCAAGGCAAGAGCCATGTGTCTCACCCTATTACAGTAACTTTTGACCTCATTTGACCTTTGACAGCATTATAATATGGAGGTCCCTATAGGGCATGAGGGCATCTACTATCCAAAATGGGTTACACATGGGCTAAAAGTTGCAATATTCCCAACCCTAGTGTAAACTTATAGGTATATGTTCACAATTGACCTCATTTGACCTTTGACCCCTTAATAACATTGAAGTCCCTTCAAGGCATGTAACATCAAGTTTGGTTATAAATGGGCTTATGGTTACAAAGTTACCAACCCCAGTAGACACTTGCACGTAGATTTTAACATTTGACCTATATACATGATCTTTGACACCCAAACCATATTGAGGTCCCTGCAAGGCATCTAGTCTTGCTCCAGTGTGATAGTCGGACAAGAATGGTTGTAACTTTACAATATCAGGTAAAGTTAACTGTTATGCAAAAACATAGATTTCACAATTTTAAATTCATGGCCCCTTTTCCTTGAGTTTGATGCGAGTACACAGGTCACTTTCTCAAACAAAGTCACAACTTAAATTGCTTTTTATTGATGACCTCAGGAATGAATAAACTCTTCTAAACGTTTGGAGACTCAAGTTTCATTAATAACTTATTATCTAGTATCTCTATAGCTGTTGGCATGAGAAAGCCTGTTGATTACTATAAAGCCACATTGATCTGAAATTGTTTTAATCTTTCCATGGCATATAAGAATGCCAACACATCAGAAACAGAACACCAAACCAAGTAAAAATTAATTAGAATGACATATTTTTAAATGCTGTGCGAAAAGATATCACCATGTTTATTACCAATTGCAAAAATGTCAATTTTGAATTCATTTCTCAAAATAATTAGTGTTTCAAAGCAGAAACATATTTTTCACTACAAAAACTATATCCTGCCATCATCACTCCAGAATATAAGTTTTTCAACTAACCTTGTTTCCTCCTTGGTCTACATATCTTGCAGTATTGTTGTATACCCTAGCGATAGGAAGTACCATTGGAGTTGCCATTTGTCTGCAAAAACAAATATGTAAAATGACATGATTCTTTCGTGAAAGCCCCACAAGCATTGATAAACACTTGTGCACCACAGTCAAACCTGTCTTAGCAGCCACCTCTATATAGCAGTCAACCTGTCTATAAATGATTCCCCTGGAGAAACCTGTCCATACCAGCCACCTTTCCATTAGTGCTGCACGACTAAGTCACCAAAAGTCGGAGTCGTGACTATCGTCGAGGAGTCGCGACTTTGACTTTAGAAACTCAAGAATCAACTCCATGTAATCACATATGTATGCCATATAAACCAGTCAAAACATCTATGAGAATGTGTGGGACTGTGGCAGAAAGTCAATTCTTGAATGATCGTAATCACAGTTGAAAGTTGAATTTACTGAAATCATTGGAAGAGGACACTGAACAGTCATTGTATAGGCTGTACTGTGCTTCCTTTTACCTATTGATCATGCCGACAGAACTTAACGCTGAGAGTCGGCAAATAGTCGGAGTCGCGACTTTTGATCGGCGACTAGTCGACTCCCACAAATCCTGGAGTCATGCAACACTACTGTCCATAAAGGTCACATTTTTTGTTTCTCTTGGGTGGCCACTGTAGACCGGTTTCATTGTATATATTTCTGTGTGCCCTGCAAATTATACATAAAATATTTGGAAAAATGCCAAGTGTTGTTTGTATGTTGATTTCCAGAAATGCACCAAGATTCATTAAATAAATTCCCATCAGTGGTTCAAGAGTTATTATGGAAACTTAGCTGAAAACACATATTAATGCGCCAATGACTTTTGACCTTTCCTCGGTCTTTGCAAATGCAACTAACAGACTAAAATTCTCTGGGTAATGTTTTTGCTTTCTTTAAGTGACCTTATAAACAGACATGGCCGGCTTAAGTTTTTATTGCATTTGAAAATAATGCTTGAAAAGATCAACATGTTTTTGTATAATTTGCTTGTTTCAGCTCACCCCTGCAATGTAGCTTCCAGATGCTCTGATACAGTGCACGTTCAGACCGATTCCTCCTGCAGTCTTTGAGATGAGGGCGCAATTCTTCAGCGTCTCGTAGATACCATCAATACTGTCGTCTTTCATGGTCAGAAGGAAACAACTGAAAAAGACAAAGTAAAATATAATGAAAGGTTTGTAGAGAGAATTCTAAGAATACATGGTATTTGCATAATTTTTGCCATATGCTCAGTTCAAATTGTGTTATGGTGTCACATGAAAGATTGGTGAAAAAGCGGAAATCCGTGGAAAAGAATTTTTCTTCACAAACAAGTGATGATGGTAGTTACAGTACTCTGAGCAACAAACTGCAAAGACTACTCGACTCCAAACAAATATTAAACCTATCACAAAGGGGTTTTTTTTACCAAATGTACAAAAAAGGAGGAAAATAAGGATTTTTAGGGGGGAAAACAGGAAATTTGGACCTTACAAAAATGTAGGACCTGTTCAAGGCCCAAGTCTGTACAAATTTGCAAACTTGCAAAGGACAGAGTTAATGCATCAGAAATATTCCACTTTAACCTCTGCCAAACCAGGCCTGTTTCATACAGCTGTTCGTAAGTTATGCATGACTTTACGAATGGCTTTGAATATGGCAAGCCAAGCGTCATTCTCAAACTATTGAAATCACATCTGCTAATGTTCAAATACGCAAACATAGATTAACATTCTTACTCTTTAATATTTTGTCATTTTACTTGGCACTTCTATTCGAGTCATTCGTAAAGTCATGCATAGCTTTACAAACAGCTTTGTGAAACAGGCCCCAGAAGTAAATCAGGTGACTGTACCTTGATAGTTGTGGTCGGTTGGTTCCGGCGTTGAAGAGTGTCGGAGAAGCGTGCGTGAACCACCTCTCTGAAAGTAGGTTGTAGGTCTGCATGGAGAAAAACAATTATGAAACATCAATCAGCTAGTGACAAAATAAAATTTCCTGACTTTTTCCCCAAAGGAGTTTCAAAATTTCAGGAGTAGAAAGGTCTACAATGAACAGTAATTATATTTAATAAGTCGTATCAGGAAAACTCTCCTTAAGGGGGGGGGGGAATGGTCTGATGGAGGAAAATTCAGATCTGTTAAACTGGAAATATTGTTGAACTCCTTCAGGAGAGTTGTCCTCCTTGGGAGTAGTCCCAGAACCTTTACAAAAACTACCACACCTAGTCATTCAATGGACACACTGGGGATCAACACTAGCACTTACCCGATTGCCTGAAGCAAGTTGGGCATGTGAAAAATCAATAATTGAAAATTCACTTGCCCAAATGGGCAAGTAAAATTTGATGTTCAGGAAAATACATCCAAAAATATTACGAACAAGTGAACAAAAATAAGTGCCACACTGTAAATAAATCATACCTTTTGCAACTGCTGGTTTAAATTTAACTTCAATACCATAGAAAAGGCCTGCCCTTTACTTTAGTAGTAGTTAGTAAGTATAATATCTTACATTTGTTTAAATTACTCTTTTTAAGCAAGTAATTCTACTTGCCTGGTGGGCAAGTTGAATAAAAAGTTAATGTGGAGCCCTGGGTACACTGAACATTTGGATTTCAGACATGGACAAAGGTGATTTTTTTTTTAGCAAATGAAATTTTCTACCCCCACCCAGATATCTTTTGAAGAATTTCCATCTCTCCCCTATAAAATTATCCATCATGTAACTACCAGTTGATTTATCAGGGGTCTGGCCCCTCCAAGACTCACCTCTAGCACTGCATCTATGTCCCTACCATGGATACCAATAGCCACTCTCATCAACATATGTTGTGGACGTTCAGCAACTGCAAAGACAGACAGAATCATAGAGAATGAACTAAAAAACACCTCCCATGTCAATGAAGAACAAGTTCAAGATCTACTTATAGTATTGACAGATTTTATGTACATCATGATAAATATAGAATAACAACCACATGACGAAAGAAAACTACAATCTAGACTTCCATATGGATTTTCTTTAAATTATTTTGAGATTGTCAACGAAAAGCACCCCCACCCTTCCCAGAAGCAATACAACATTGACGGGTATGCAGCTAAGTGTTTAAATATTTTTAAGGACCACTGTCGATTGAGGCATGATTCTACTGCAAGTGTTTTTTTAAATTTCTTTTCTTACTTTAAAAAAATGAACTAGTTTAAAACTACAAGAAAATACCATGAATTCTATGTTGATGTCTGTTTAAATTCTGATAATGGGCCATTCTTTGAAAAGTGAAACAAATTGTCACATACGTGACAAAACTTATTTGACCTCTCTGACCCTAAATAAGTATGATTAACATAACATTAAATATTTTCACTTGATCACTATTGACATATATAAGATATATTTACATTTCAAAACAATGTATCTGCAAGGCCTTTGGAATTACATGAGATACAGAGGTCAAATAAGTTCTGTCACGTGTGTGACCATTTGTTTCACTTTTCAAAGAATGGCCCTAATTCTTTACAGAAATTAAATGTTTGGCTACATATTGGACTACTGAAACACCACATGCAAGTCTAATCTAAAACTATTTGGAGAATGACCCCCCCCCCCTTAAGAAAAAGGCCCGGAAATTGTGTTTTTTAAAACAAATTTCACTTCATTGTAAACTTACCCTTTCCATTAATCTTCAACAGGTACGACCTCTCAAGAGTCTGGTAAATAGAAAGAAATGTAAGCTTTTTCTATGAATTGCACAAAACATTTGTTCCTGACCGACAACAGCCTCATGTTCTCCTCAGACTTGTTTCTGACATGCATTTGGAAATGAGATAATGTGACAATTATCATTATGCATCACAGGCATGTATAAAAGATTCTTCTGAACCGTTCCAAACAAAGAGAGCAGTTTTGAGTTTTGATTTGTAACATGCATTCTGGAAATGCACATTTGATTCACTCTAGATGCAATTCTGATTTGTCACAAATCCATGCTCTTCAAAATTCACAAGCATAGTAGCTATATGCTAACACTAGCATATTTTCTACTGCAGTGGCGTAGGTTTATTACCTTTGGGCTCCGCTATAATGTAAATTTCCTTTCACAAATTTTTTTTTCTTCATATCACCTCACTATTGTTGATAAGATCACTCCTCGAACGCAGAATTGAGTCAATGTATCATTTTTTTTGATCATGTGAAAACAAACTATTCAAAACTCATTATCAGATATCCTCAGTAATATGTCGTCATGTGTATACATGACTTTTCTTTAAACCTTATTCTGTGTTTAAGTTGGTTATGTATATATATCTTGTCTTCTTCTTGTTCTACATATTCCATCATGCACTTTTTGTGTCATAAAAATTGTAACTAGATCAGGGTAGGTTATACAAATCAATTACCCACTTGGGTTATTTGAAATGTAATGAAATCTTGAGAAAAGGGACACCTTCCTTATCTTGACGATGATCTTACCTTGAAGCCAAAGAAGTTATATTTGAAGTCTCTATCATACAAGATTGCCGAGTTCAGTCTCTGTAATAATGCAAAAAATGTAAAGAATACAACAAATGAAAGAGCACAGTTTTTGTCTGTCTCCATGTTACGTTCACTTTCCTATAAATAATTGGCTTAGTCGATCTCTCCAACACCAAATCAATTAATTTATTTTGGGTGAGCTGTGGTGAGATTGGGATGGTATGGGATTGTCCGTCTCCATGTAACATATACATGCAGTGGAAAGTGTAGGCCCTGTAATATAAAACACTCTTTGGTATTTTATAGAAAACCATTTCCTTTGTTTTGAGTGAAAATTGCTTTAAAATTTAATGTGAGATCACTTTTCCAAATGGGCGCCAGGCCCATTACAAAAAAAGATCCCAAATAGAAATGTTTGGTCGTTTTGATTTTCTGAAATACTTCGAAAATACTTGCGCTCATTTTTTTTTACTTAAAGTGATAGGCTAACATTGTGGAGCTTCAATTTTAAAAATTGTCAAACTTTGATATCTGAGCTATATAGTAGTGTTCAAATGGACAAATAAACACCCTAAAATACAAAAGTTTGGAAAGTTACACTGCCAATGGCAAGTTATACATGAGTCAGGGCTCCACACTAACTATAAAATTTTAAAATTCAATTTTTGGTGCCGAAATTGAAATTGGTGGCCCCCAAAAACAAAGAAAAACATTAAAATTTGTACATTTGCTCTTGCATGATATTTTAGTAAAAAATAGGTTCTCAGGCCTAAATTTGTGCCAGACATTCATGATTGGGAAAGATCTGGAGTTCTCCTAGCAGTTTTGTGAGAATCTTTTTTTTTTCTTGCATGTGTACATGTAATAAATAAATAGAAACAAACACAATGTATGTCATAGTTTCATCATTAAAGTTTTGCTTGCCCGAAAAAAATAATACTCTGTGTGTGATGTAATGTTTACGTAATCATTCACTTGGTATAATTGTGTTATATCAATGTTGTGAATTTGTGTACATGTAATCATTCATGTTAAGAATTGTAACTCATATCATGTTACGAATTCAGCAACAGTAGCCCTATACTATGCATATGGAGGCAATAAAAATTTCACGAGGTATCCCAAAATGTATCCCTCATATGTGAATGCACACAATTTTTTTATAAACCTAATGAAAAATATTTGAAAATAAAAAGTGAAAATAAACAAAATAATGTAACATTTCAGTGTTTATTTCACTCCCCTAATTGCTTAAATTATTACATGGTTCTTATTCAAAATCATTTGAGATGATTTTCTGACAAGAAACACTCCTTCTAAAACTTGAAAATTTAAATTAACAAAGTTCTTCATAAAAGGGAACATAAGAGAAACAGACCAGCTAAGTTAGACCGCCAGGCAAGCCAGTGAACAAGACACCATATCTGGCCATTCTCTGGGCCGCCAGCCAAGGCTAGATTTCAGTGGCAAGGTAGCCTATTGAGGTTGTTTCCAGCTGCTCCACAATCGCCACTTTTTGACCCAACGCCCCCCAAAAATCAGGTTAGAATTTCAGAAACATAATTTCTTACAATCCTGTGACATATCTGTGGTTGAATTTATCACTTTCAAGTGCAGAAATTTACCACCAAAATCGTAAGTTAGAGCTTGAAATACGATTTTTACCACACCATTTAAAACATGTGGGACTAAGCATTTGCTGAGGAGCTAACTGGCGCGAATTTGCCGATATCTATGCAACTTGTAGAACTTTAAAAAATGCCAATTTAAACATTCTGCTCACCTTCTCTGCTACTTGCAGTAATTCTTTATTGAATTACTTCCAATATCTTTAAAGTTCTTGCGAGAATTTTTGGTGATCTTCATTTTCTTTTCTTGATGCAAGCTTTCTCTTCCTGAATTAGTAGGAAGTGCACTGCCTCTATAAATAATTCAACTTCGTGTCCTTCCCAGGCCCGCTAATTTTGCGTCTTTGGAAAATCACATTACTAGCAAGAAATTGCCGGATTTTTAGCTAGCTTTTGCTATGCAAAAATGACCATTTATTTCTTTTACTGATTTGGTATTTTTTCAGGAAATTCGAGGCTATATTAACTGCTGGCAATAAAGAATATATTTAGCTGTAAATTTCGCGGGGGCGATATTTTAGATTAATCATTTTGAAAATCGCCGATAATTTTCCGACGGAGGCGATTTTGTAGTTGCATACTCCGTTTTGTTAGGAGCACCGTGGCGCCGATCTTTGTTCGCTGATTTTAGGAAAATTGACACGCAAGGTAATCCATTAATTTTTATCACAAAAATCACATTGACACTTTGAAATTTTTACTTGCCCGATCGGGCCACCAAAACCTCCATATTTTGGAATTGTGGTGGCCCGACATCCAATTTTGGTGGCCCTGGGCCACCGGGCCACCGCTAGTGTCGAGCCCTGCATGAATAAACAATAAAACTCGGGGCGAGTTTTATTAACCTAGGTGTACACACAGTAATTCTATGGGAGGAAATGGGCAAGTGAATCTGGTCAACTTACGATTTTCACTTTTTTAAAGCACTAAATAATCATTTTGAAATACTATTTTTTCAGGGCTTCATTTTTAGACCTCATCAAAGACACTGGTAGAATGGGGAATCATGCGGCTCAGATTTTTTTAACTGTGGTAAATGTTAGCCAATACCTTTAACATGTAGTACAACCATCACTTTTGTCTTCAACTCTATTTTGACCTTTTCAATTTTTTCCCATCAGAAAGAGAATGAAGTTAAAAAAAACAGAACATAATGATCTTGGGTCACATTTTCAAGAATTTACAATGGTAAATATTCTGATTTACTTTTCTTTAAAGCTACATATTTTAACTTATAAAAAATAACACCAGAAATATAACACACTTGTGTTATTCTGTAGATTGAAATGCCTTGTACCTTTGTCCATTGTTCAAACCTCTCAGTCCCACATATTAACATCTGTGTTGTTTTTAGTATGAGACTCTCACTGCCTGGGAATAAGAGTTAAGGAATATTTTTAAAATTCACCAAGTTGACTTAAATTCACTTACATCTGCATTCTCATTGATAATGTCCAATGTCTCCTTGCTGATAAGGGGTGAGTGAAGACCATTTCTGGGATTGATGTAGTCATACAATTCTTGCATGACAGCTTTAATCAAGTGAAAAAAACAATAACATTGGGAATTACACTGTAAGTTACAGTACATATATATAAACATCAATTAGTCAGAGATCCTATTCCTAATTTCACTTTGGGTACAAATTTACTGCACTGTAGGACACGCATGAATGTCATGGAAATACACGAAAACATATACAGTGCACTCGTTATAAAGAAGTCCTTGGGACCCATGAAATGTTCTTTATAACAAAATTTCTTTATATGAGGGTTGCAAAAACAAGAGTGCACTGTACCATTTGTACAAATTATGTAGAAGAATGTGTGCCAATTTATAAGATTATGAAACAACAAATAAATAAGCAAGCACAAATAACAAGGGTAATGATAAGTGTTCATGAAAAAGAAATGCATCTACATGTAGACTGATTGGACGTTAACTGATAAATCAGCCGGCTTTTCAGTGATTAAAATTATGTTTTACGATTAACCAACATATACATGTAAGGCAGCACTTGTTGACTACAAACTTGTTGGAAATATCACAAAACTTACTGCTGAAAAGCTTCTTCGTCTCCTTGTGTAGATTTGAAACTGCGACGCGGGCTGCAAGGATCGCGTAGTCGGGATGCTTGGTTGTCATGGTAGCGGATGTCTCCGCTGCCAGGGTGTCTAGTTCGACGGTCGACACCCCTGGATAGATGCCACTGATCACCTTCATGGTGATTTCGGCCTTATTGAGGAAAAGAGAACATTGAATGATTCTAAATGAATTTGGCAAATAAATGTACGATAGTATCATGGTACATGTACATGTACTATGCCATTACGATATTGCCACATGTTTGCATGATCTACTGTAGGTGTGCAGTCAAAAAAAATCACTCTACTTGCATACTTGCCCTAACCTTCTCATACTGTAGTAGTTTCCAGTATAATCATAAATGACCACAAAGATATTATAATTTGTAAGTAAAGTACAAGTATGGTCAGGAGACTGAAGAAAGTTGGTTTATTTCCGAAACACATGGTAAATATTTGTCAACTATTTAAGTTGGATATTGGAATTTCCCCCATAAATCAAAGATTTGCAATTTTATTCTGAAATAGTAGAACAGAATTACACAGAATCCCATTTTCTTACGGTTCCTTTCACATTACTTTTCTGGAGGGGAGAAAATTTGGGTTTTCACTGTTTATGTGATAACTTTAAATCCAAGCAACTTGGAGTTGCTTATTGGGTATAGTCTGGCTTGCAAATGTTTTTATGAATGAATCCATCCTAATGGGAAATTCCGTTAGTCAAATGCCTTGAACTAAGTCTAGCGAGTTGAGCCTATGTCGAAACAATCATAGCCTCATTAGCCTGTGTCTACTTGAAGGAAAAGTTGCATGGTCTAGCTGGAACTGAGACTAACTGTTTCAGAAGAGCCAAAAAAGGTCTTTCTACAAATATGACATGTAACAAAATAAATACATGTCAGGTCATCTTGACATGCTCTGACGGATTTGTGTATGCACTATACACTTTACTGTACAACAGGTCAGGTACACAATGAAGTGGATTCTAGTGCATGTACAGTCAAAATATTTGTATAAATTTTGGTAGAGTATTGATTTCAAGGCCAAACCAAGCAAATATCTGTGTGTATTCCTTTCCAATTTCTTGCAACTTCAAGTGCACATTTCTTACAAATTGTACCACTTTGATTAAGATGATTTATTTGATTGGTATATTCACAAACTATGGCCCTAGGATTATGGAATGTGGGCAACACAAGAGCCAAACAAAATGTAATCTAGATATTTGTGTTATGTATCATAGCGGATAAGAGCTGATTGAACTCGCACAGGAAGTACAAAAACGTCACACAAAACTAATCCCAATTATCCCGTATATCAACAAAAAAAATTAGGCTACTCAAATAAAAGTCCAAACCAGATTCTACACAAATACAAAACACTGGTTCAAGTGCAAACAAAGACAAATTCCGAGTCAATGGCTTTTTGTGCAAGATACAATTTGGACTACTGTCTTGAAGTGGACAATAATGCAGTACATGTATTTACACAATGCCACAAAGGTACATGTAGGCATAAAAAAAACATATTCCCTGACTGCATTACCCAAATCACAGGAAGACTTCTTTTTCTTTGTAGTACTGCAAACATATACAGTCGCAGGCACTTGGCATGACCCCCCCCCCCCCTCCGGAGATAAATAAAACAGATCTGTTACATGACTTTCAAAATGATCCCTAAACAATTATTCTTCGCTCTTAGATCAAAACAAGTATTCAAATCTGAAAAGATGCCCTTTTCAAGTGAGCCTTCTGTTAAAACTAGACTATACCCTAATTTTTCCTGATTCCCTTTTCACTGTACGCACGTGCATCGCGGCCATCGCCCATATAGTGCTGGGCAATATTTTGATATCAAATTAGATGTTGAAAAAATATAGAATATAGAATGATCTCGTGTTTATTTCAAAATATCGCCAGAGGCAATATGGCCCAAACTACCATCGATTATGAAAACCTGGGGGGAATGCATGCACTGCAGTGGGAGGGACCAAGAAATCCCCATAGCTATGAATACTCTGCACACGAGTGCTACTGCCTGTAATCAGGAGGTGGGAATAAAAGGGAGACCTCCATGCTGTTCAGCTATCAAACTTATGGTAGTGCAAGAGTAGTGCATTTAGTATTAGAGCTGTAGTATTTCGGTT
>JZLH01S0252006.1:10192-20288 GCA_001188425.1 Eucidaris tribuloides
ACATGTATTATCATCATCATTACCTGTAAGGAGTAGTATAGCATACATGTATATTATTACTATCATCATTATCATCATCTGTTACTACTACTACCACCACCACGACTACTACTACTACTACCACCAACACTTCTACTACTATAAAAACTACTACTACTACTACTACTACTACTTCTACTACTACTACTACTACTACTACTACTACTACTACTACTACTACTACTACTACTACTACTACAACTACTACTACCACCACCATCACCACTATTATTTTATTACCTATCAATCCAAAAACGTTCCTTGCCTCCCACGGTTCAATGTTCCTCTCCCAAATCGACAACTCCTCAAATCCCAACTGGGCGTAGTCTCCCAAGTAGTCGTTCCGTCGACCAACCACCAGTTTGTGATCCAAGTCGGCTTCTCGTATCCGAATCGTTCCCGAAACGTCGACCCCTCGTGTCTCACCGTTAACGTAGAATACCAGACCGGAAGTCGGACTCCATGCCAAGGCTAAGTGTGTCCATACTATTAAAAAATATAATTTCTTCGATTATTATTTGTTTTATAAATATTGATGGACAGTGAAGGATCTTCCATTGTTTTTCTAATGTACGCCACGAGATGGGCGAATCGTTAATGATTTTGATCGTGAAATGGGATCAATTTCTGTCTCAGGGTTATACTTTGATGTTGGTACATGGATGCTTGTATCTCCTCAACCTGAATATATATTCTAGCCAGTGTATATATTAGTACATATTTCCATATTTCATTCGTTTTTTTAGTCAATTTTGACTTCTTCCAATCATGTCACTGCTTAAGACACTTAATAATATTTGTGTTTTGGTTACGGACATAAAATGTACAAATAATATAAATATTCGTAAATTTCATGATGAAACTAATTAAGCTATCACTGAAATTAGGTCTTCTGTTTTTTTTTACTTAGCATATTTCTGAATTTCTGAAAGATTATTTTTCACAAACAAGATAAACGGAGTTATGTTAATACACTCACCAATTTCGGACACTATTTCGACCAGCTGATAAAATCACCTTTTCGACATAAGCACGTCCACTCATTTATATATTAAGAAACAAAAATCATCTTTAAAAAAATGATAGTTGAAAAACTGAGAGAAGCAAAATGATATTTACGATTACAGTTTAGTATACAATCTACGGTAGATGTTGAACTATACATACATGTACGTTGTTGATGATGTCATGATTACGTCCGGCAGAAGGGCCTTAACAGTAGATTCTCGCTAATTTGAGAATTATTGCCTTATTTGATATTTGCACTAAACAGACTGATAGAAGGATCTAAAAATATCAAACTACTTTGGTTTCATATAAAAAGAGCGAAAGGTTTTCAAGTCAGAGAAAATTTATTGTCAAGGCCCTTCTGCCGGGAACATATGCTATTCCTTCTGCCGGAAAACTGACGTTCACATTATTCATAAACATATGTTTTTCGCTGTTCGTAGTTTTATCCAACAATACATTGGCATATCACACCTTTTATAGTCACGGACTCAAGGAAGAACAGCCTGTATAGGCTGAAGTGAGTAGGCCGTGGTAAAATAAATATAATGAAATGAAATGAAAACACTGAACTCTACACACAATCCCCTACCCTCAACCTCAAAATGATCCCAATTTAACTGACCTGCAAATTCGTCAATCGGAACTTCCGTAATCCATTGGCGTTCACCATTCGTGACCATGGCACGGAGTTTCCTCTCGATCTGGTACAGCGCGAATCCGCGAGTCGTCTGTCCGCCCGAGCTGACCAGGCAATGAAAACCGGTGTCAACCGGATCCGACAACTTCATCCACGACGCGACCGTGATGCCGTTGGGACAAAGACTGGGATCGCTGATACACGTGTCAGGGTGTTCACCTAAAATGTGTGTGAGGGATGGTGAGGTAGTAAAGGAGTCCATTATTATTTCCTTGAACTAAACTATCTTTGAAATGGACAATAATATAAAAAAATGAAGGTATTACGATAATATTAGATGTACTGTACATACGATGTGATTGCATTTGAATTAATTTTACATTTTACATACCGGTATATCTATGGAAACATAAGAAGATAGAAGCAAGGACTATTTAACTTAATAAAAAAAAATCGCAGAACGGTACCATACAGAGGATAAAACATAAGGCTTATATACCTTACATACATTTCCATAAATTAATAAGTAAAGTCATTACGATGGAAGAAGAGTGTTTACAAAAAATAATGCTCAGGTGTGGAGCATTACTATGTAGACCTAAGTGAGATAACAGATCTGGATTCACGCTTAAAAAAACTGTTATCAGTCATCTGATTTTGATAACGGAATCACGTCGGCACTAAACGCTCACGACTGTCGTAGGCAGGTGGCGTCCTGGGCCGCCATCCTCCCGGGGCGGGTGTGTGTGTGTGGGTAGGGGGGGGGGATAAATTCCATTGTGTTTTAGTGTTTATATACTAGGTAGTTAAAAATAAAATTGGTTAATTTTGACATGTAATAACACAAAACTATACACCAGATAATACTGGCATGAGTTTGAGTTATAGCGGAAGAGTGAACATTTTTGTTGGAGGTGGGTTCAATACTATATCAATAATCAGTTTTGTGTAATTCATGCTTATTTAAAAATTTAGAGTTCAGATCTAGCTCAAAATCCAACAGCCTGTACAAAATTGAGACTGTACAGAAATCAAATGGTGTGTGTGAGAGTGTGTGCCTTGTCCACACACAATAGCAACAGACAATGGCTGTGGATAGTGAATAGTCTAGCAGTCGCTTGGCTACTAATGAATATTAATAAAGCATTTTATCTAACTTGAACGTAATGAAACTGGCATACCAAAGTTTCCAATGTGTGCTATTCCAGCCATTGTCCATTGCTTGAATGCTATTGTGTGGGGACTAGACGCACACTCTCACACACACCATTTGATTCCTGTGCAGTCTCGATTTTGTACAGGGGACTGGATATTGAGCAAAATCTGAACTCTAACTTTTTAAATAAGCATGAATTACATGAAACTGATTATTGATATCGTATTGAAACCACCTTCCAACAAAAATGTTCACTCTTCTGCTATAACTCATACTCATGCCAGTATTATCTGGTGTATAGTTTTTGTGGTATTACATATCAAAAATAACCAATTTTATTTTTAACACCTAGTACATTGTGGCGTGGCCTATAACAAGTCTCTGTGTGGACACGTTTCGAATAAGTTGCTCCCCATTAGTACTGGCTATGTCATTAACGACCATCTCAACAATGTAACTCACCGAGATACAACCACAGACCCGTTTCGCCATTAACGTCAACAGCCATTCCTTTTCCGTCTTTTCCATTTGTTAAACTGACAATGGCGTCACTGTCTGTCGAAATGGGCGTGGTCGAGGCAACATCACCGACGTAACCAGCCAATAACAGGTGGTCCCTGCGAGCAAATCCGTCTACGGTCCACCAGTGATCAACAGTGGAAAGTGAATGAAATTCTTCAGCTGTAAAACAAACATGACATACTAGGTGTTAAAAATAAAATTTGTTAATTTTGATAGGTAATAACACAAAAACTATACACCAGATACCCGACCAGATAATACTGACATGAGTTTGGGTTATAGCCGAAGAGTGAACATTTTTGTTGGAGGTGGTTTCAATACGATATCAATAATCAGTTTTTATGTAATTCATACTTATTTAAAAAGTCAGAGTTCAGATTTTGCTCAAAATCCAACCCCCTGTACAAAATTGATACTGTACAGAAATCAAATGGTGTGTGTCAGAGTGTGTGCCTTGTCCACACACAATAGCAACAGACAATGGCTGTGGATAGTGAATAGTCTAGCAGTCGCTTGGCTACTAATGAATATTAATAAAGCATTTTATCTAACTTGAACGTAATGAAACTGGCATACCAAAGTTTCCAATGTGTGCTATTCCAGCCATTGTCCATTGCTTGAATGCTATTGTGTGGGGACTAGACGCACACTCTCACACACACCATTTGATTCCTGTGCAGTCTCGATTTTGTACAGGGGACTGGATATTGAGCAAAATCTGAACTGTAACATTTTAAATAAGCATGAATTACATAAAACTGATTATTGATATCGTATTGAAACCACCTACAACAAAAATGTTCACTCTTCAGCTATAACTCATACTCATGTTAGTGTTATCTGGTGTATAGTTTTTGTGTTATTACATATCAAAATTAACAAATTTTATTTTTAACACCTAGTACATTCAAGCTATTATTTGACTTATCAAATTTTAATGATAATAATGTTAAAATTCTAATAGCTATATGCTATCTTCACATGTGTGTACGTGTATTTTGTGAGTTGGGCGAATAGACGTTAACGAAATTGAGTTGAATTAAAATTTTGGTAATATAGCAATTACTTCACATTTGATTTCCTTAAGGGCTGATAATTTTTTCTTTTATTTTAGTACACACGGAAAAAAAACGTGCCCAAGGTGCAACTATACGCGGGCAATGGTGCAGAGCCGTTGCAATGGGGCATTTGAGCAAATTTGCACCTTTCACGCCTATGCGCATATGCTGCGTGCGGGCAGCGTGCGGGCTGGCGCAGTAACCGCCTCACGTGCTGAAGGTCGCGGGTTCGAGCACCGACCAGTGTATACCAAAGATGTTGTTGCTATTTTTTTAAATTCGTATTTATGTTGCAATCCTCACCGTTCAGGTGCAAATTTGCACCTTGAAAGGTGCTCCCAGTGTGACATTGGTCTGCACCTTTAAGGGTGAAACGTTGAACGTATTTTTTCAGTGTGTACAGAACTCTGAGAGACAGTGGCGCAAATCCATTTTCAAATGTGTGGGGGGGGGGGGGCATCACATGCAGGAACCTGCCCAAACCATATTTGGCCAGCCAAAATTTGTTTCACCTGCCAAATTGCCAGCCAAACAATTCCTGACAAGCGGGGGGGGGGGGGGGGACGGCCGACCAAAACCATATTTTCCCAGCCAAAACTTTTTTAGACCAGCCAAATTGCCAGCCAAAGACTTTCTGGCAAGCGGAGGGGGGGGGGGACGGCCGACCAAAACCATATTTTGCCAGCCAAAAAAAAAATTACTGCCAAAATAACTGCAAATTGCCAGCCAAATCACAAATTCGTGGGGGGACATTTGAAATTTGAACAATGTTTGCCAAAGTGTCAACAATTGTTCAATATTTGTCTCATCACTTTCCTTCGTAAGTAAGTAAACAAAAACAAAATTGGATAATATAAAAATCGATGCTTTCGAAAAAAAAGTGGTGTAAAACTGAAACTTTGCATCAGGACTTCATCAAGTAAATTGACAATACAAAATACAAAATTTAGCACTGTAAAAATAATATAAAAACAAACAAATATAGAAAACAACCAAACAACCAAACAACCAACCAACAAACAAACAAACAACGGTTTACCCGTCATTCCAAGGTATCGGTGGTTTTCAAACTCGAACAAGTAACGATCCCAGTAGACAAAATCCGAAATCATCGCAGGTGCCGCCGAACTACCAGCATCTTTAGCTCCTAACCAGATTTCGCGACTAGACGAAGAGACCAGCGCTCCCGTCGCGTCGGTAAGTGAACTTTGACCCATGAGTTGACCATTAATGGAAAGCAAAGGCGACGTAGATGGTTGCCACGAAGCTCCCAGATTAAACCACTGGTTCCACAAAATGAATGCGGATGGGACAGTTCTTTTTGCATCTTTAATACCATCATTAACTATACACAGTGGGTTAAAATTAACAAAAATCATATCAATGAAAATTAGACTATAGGCCGTTTTCGTAATATATTCAATATTCGTGTATAGCTTTTAAACAAAGGTTGTTCTTGACAACCGGAAAGCTTGTCCGAGGCTTGTCCGATATAGCAACAAGTAATGTATGCAAGTTGCATTTTCAGTATTGAAACTCTATTCATAGAAACAGATGAAAGAAATAGCTCATCACTTGGCTTCGGAAGAGAAAACATTCATATATTCGAATACATTATGAGACTGGTCTATTGAATAATGTTTGCATGTACTATCTGACAATCTTTCAAACGGACGAACAACCCTTCCTATATTTTGTACACATCACGCGGTGTCAGAAAACTGTTACATATTGGTACCAAATTACCGAAGTGTGACATCACTCTGGTTCCGAAATATATGTGGACAATGACAGAATCAGGTGCAGCGCATCAAAGCCAGTTGTTTCTGCCTTGATCTGAGTTATGGTATGGTTATTATCCCCACCTAACATTTCCGAACCAGTTTGACGGCATCACTTCTGCTCTCTGTAGACGTGCTATCATTTTGGCCTGTGAAATTGCACGTTGCCCGTTATTTAGATCCATGTCATTATTTCATATTGCCCTTTTGTCTATGACTTATTTTAGTAAAACATGTCTCTCATGCACAATTTGAAAATATCGTTGTGATTCACACCTGTAAACTGAAGATCTCGTTGCGAGGTTAGCGACAATCTGACATGCGGGACATCGAGTGAGCCATCTTCGACGGAAAGCAGCAGGGATGGGGCGCCGTCTCTGGCCGCTGAGTCGAGAAAGACCCACATCGATATGGCAAACCCCTGCGGACATTCCTCTGGGGCGTGAAGACAAGTAGATCCAGATGATGAGAGAGGTAGAATCTTCTTTCTTGAAGTCACACCTCTGAGTTTGATGCAATTCACCTCGTCATCTCGGCACGATTCCTCCGATATGGAATTGTGATCGCTGCCCATAACCTGCAGTGGGAGGTACTGATGGCCGAGTGCGTAAAACGGATTTTCAGCATTTCTTGGCGCCCCTAGAAATAAAACATGACAACAATAATCAAACGTGATTGGAATAATGATTATAAGCCCTTATTGATCCAAACAGAATTCTGTTTACATCACATTATGACATACAGTAAATATATTTACCATCATTTATTTCAGATTGACTTGCAAAGGATCAACGGAGGGGGGGGGGGGGTTAAGGGACTAAAGTATTTCAGGGGCCCCTTTTAATCATGTGAGAGTTTTTGATGGTGTGGACTCCAATGCTCCTTAACTGAGCTTTTAGCGACTGCGAAAGCTCACGACTTTCCCAATGAGTTTTGAGCAAGTTAAAGATGATGATATTAAAAGGCAATCACCTACAGAAGCCAATCACGTTACACAAAAAAAAAACGAGTGAGTCATTTGACTCATTTGAGCCATAGTGTGTCAGTACAAAATGACTCACTTTTCACACATTTTTGATTTTGTCCGTGTACTGACACACTATGGCTCAAATGAGTCAAATGACTCACTCGTTTTCCGACGCGCCGTCGCGCAGATGTTAATTTTTATTTCGTATCAATGCATGTCTTTCTTATCGGAGCAATATGGTAACAATGGGAATATTGTAAGAAGTGTTTCGAAAATAGTAGCGAAGATGTGGTTAGAAAATGTATGTTAAGATTATGAAGTTTTAAAAATTGCTTAGGATTTGGACACCGATGTTTAATGATTTGATAAATGACGTTCAACCTCTAAAGTGATAGCAAAACTATGTAAAAGGCGTTTACCTGTTAAACAGTTTTCACAGTGAATCTGGTGGAAACAGTTTAGAGACGACGAAAAATCAAATGGGTAGAAAGATGCGTTTGTTCTAGGCACTGACTGTGTAATGCCGGTCGTGGACATGTTTCAAACTTACCAAAATCGGATGGCCCGAGAATACGTACATTTGAGTAATTGAAGTTCGGCGTTAAATCTAATAAATAACAAAGCAAATAAGAAGAAAGAGTAAGCATAATAGTCATAAAAGCAAACTTTTATACCATCAGTAATATTCTGGTCCATTTTCAATCAGAGGCTTGGCATTTAAGACGAGTTGGTATTAGTGATTTCAGTTAGAAAGACAAAGTTGCTTTTCGTTTCCATTCAGATATACTAGTACTATAATTCTAATACCTTACTATTATTTTATAATTGTAAATGTGGAATATAGCGGGTCTATCGTTGATATTTCAACTCAACTGCTATCATATCGGCATGATAGTCACAGACACAAAATAATAATATTCATACAAAAGAAATACAGACATGCATATCAAATGCAATCATCGTACCTGTTTGGCATTGAGTACCCTCAAATCCGAAAGCACACTGACAGGCGAAACTATCCACTAGATTGACGCAAGTTGCTCCATTGAGACACGGTGAGCTATTGCAGAAGTTCCCAGCTTTAACATAAATTCAAGGTAATAAACAATAATATGATTGCAGGCTGAACATTAGAATAGTCATGGTCATCGGCGTCGGCGTCGCCATCATCACCATCATCATAACTACATGTATCATCATTATCACCAATACCACATCATCACCATCATCGGATCACCATTATCTATAAGGTCAACGTGATGTCCGGTCTTATACCTGCAATGCCTTTGATATTTCCTGTTCTTATAAACCCCATTATCTTAATTCCGTCATATCTTTTGATCCATTTCTGGGAAACAAATATTTGGAATATCAAATCTAATGGCCTTGACATACCCTGAAAGTCTACAAAGTGTTTATACACACTCTTAAAAATTCCGGGTCAGTCTGACTCGGAGAAAGGATCCGTTGGGGGTACACTCGGAAAAGGGACAATTTTAACCAAATTCCGGGTCAAGTTTGACCAAAATCCAAGTCAGGTTGACTCATATTTTGGTCAACCTTGACCCGGAATTTGGTTAAAATTGACCCTTTTCCGAGTGTGCCCACAACGGATTTCTTTTCCGAGTCAGTCTGATCCGGGATTTTTAAGAGTGCACCGTATTCCGCTACAAATGATTAAAAACCAGTCATAACATTTTAAGTAAAACAACTATACAAATAATCATGTAATTATTTTTGTCTCACATTCTGTTGTCCCATCGGCAGTGATAGTTGTTGAACACCCATCTGTGCCGTCCATGCCCTGACATGTAGTTGCGTCATTAGTTGTAGCAGTGGTAGTAGTAGTAGTAGCAATACCTCCTAGGGCTGCCGTGGTGGACATGGATGCTGGCGTGGTGTTCATAGTTGATGCAGTACTTGATAGGTTGGTACTAGATGAAGTCGTTGTTGATTCAGAAGTGAAATTACTCCCTGTGGTTACCATGGTAATGGTGGTGGCCGCTGATGATGTTTCTGGATTGGTAGTCGAGGATGTTGTCGATTCAGAAATGAAATCACTCTCTGTGGTTACAATGGAAACGGTGATGGACGCAGATGGTGTTTCTTGTTTGGTAGTCGAGAATGTTGTCGCTTCAGAAGTTGTAACTTGTTGCGTTGATGTTGGCACTGTGGTTGAGGCGGACTGTTCTTGAGTTGTAGGTAATGTGGTGTCCTCTTGAACTAGAAAGATTATTTAGCACGGGCCAGGGCATGGGCCCAGAAATGACATTAGTAACAAACAAACAAACAAACAAACAAACAAACAAACAAAAATACCATGGCATGATTGGCGTCATGTAAATGAATGGTTATACACAAGATAGTAGGCCTAATATTTAAAAAAATATATATAAATTGAATTGCAAGTTCGAAGGAAAGAGACCTTAAATAACAAGAATTCCGCATAAATGGCATATTTCCCTTACGATAAAGGTATTCGGACATCTCCCTAAACGAAGTTATATCATAATATTCTGATACTTCTAAAATATCTGATAACATATACTTTGGAGAGGAAATCTATATATTTATACACAGTACTTTAGACAGCT
Organism: Eucidaris tribuloides; assembly: GCA_001188425.1. Classification (NCBI taxonomy): domain Eukaryota; kingdom Metazoa; phylum Echinodermata; class Echinoidea; order Cidaroida; family Cidaridae; genus Eucidaris; species Eucidaris tribuloides. The sequence continues at coordinate 19,958 of JZLH01S0252006.1, forward strand.
TGCTTTCTCTACAGAGGGGATAGATGAACTTCAACAATAAACGTATGAATAAAAAAAGAAATAACATAGATGTTGACGGAAAAAGGAAACTACTTTCATTTAATCCTGATTATAAAAAAACACATATACACAAACATAATCACACACAGACACACGTACACGCACACACACACGCACACACACACACACACACACACCTACACACACACACACACACACACACACACACACACACACACACACACACACACACACACACACACACACACACACACACACACACACACACACACACACACACACACACACACACACACAATGACAAAAACAG
>JZLH01S0252125.1:26675-42573 GCA_001188425.1 Eucidaris tribuloides
TTTATATTAGCTCTTCTCTGAGCATGCTGAGGATTCAATCCTTGTGCACATCAGTTGAGAGCTTCTGCAGCACCGGTCTGTGAGGCATTAAACATTGATTATAAGAACGCATTTCTGTGCGCAAATGCATTTTTGGCCGATTGCACAAAAGCGGGTTGTGCTTACTCATGCGTGAAATACTGTCAATACCAACAGTGTCATCAGATAGCTTAGGTCCACGGTAAAATATTCATATCAAAAATAATCTCAAAATCACGAAAACAATTTTTAATAATTTTTTTCTAAGTGTCTACTTTTTTTGATACACGCTGTATAAAGGGGGAGGGGGTCGACACTGATATTGTATGACTGCAGTAGCTCATGCACCTATCCCCCCATTCCCCCATATAAAATGTAACAGTCTATTGTAAACGTGGATTCGGGGGGGGGGTGGTTGGGCACCCCTAAAAAATCTCACTCTCACAGGTCATGCTTGAAAACCATCTTAACCGGTTGGAGACGATTTGATTTCAATTTAACATGCATCTTGCATAGACTCCAGGCCGAGATGTCTCGTATTTAGTCCTAAACGAGTTAAGCTCACCATGCACACCCTCAATACTTACGGAGACTGCTTCCCGTAAAGTTCTCTTGAATGGAACCGTCCAAAGCAGCACGCCCAATTCGGTAATGTCGATCAGTCCAGTACATCATTTGTTCCACGGCGTCGTACGTTACATACCGTGGCCTCTCGGTAGCATTGATGGGGAGCTCGGATAACTCCAGCGTTTCCAGGTCGGCCGTGAATATTTTGCTTGCATCTCGGAATGTGATGAATAGTTGGGGCTTTCCAGCTTCCGCTGTGTGATAAACAACACCTTACAAATTACTTACTGAGATCCATAAAGACTGCCAAACAAATACACGAACAGGAAATATCACGTGGCATACTAACGAAACCCTGTTTTTGGCTTAAAAGGCTTTTTAAGTTCTTATGTTTGTTGATTGTGGAGGTTTATCCCCATAACGTTCACAAGCTACAACCCAATCATAGTTATCGGTATGTACATACTTGTATCAAATGCGAGAAGGAGGGGTATAATCTCCACATTTATAGAGTGAATGAGTATTGAATTGTCTATACAGTGTGTATCTAAAATGATATAAGTATAAATCATTTTTGATCTTATGGAAATCATATATAAGCTCGTTATATTGGGTATTGTCATAAAGCTAAAGGCCAAACATGTAAATACATTTTATCTCATTTCATTTGGTTGCGTCAATCCCGAGATATGATGAATTTTCTGCAAGGACGCAAAATCGCTTTGATACCACTAGGCCTATACACTTACACTACCTAATGTAGATTTTGCACATTGTTTGAAGTATATTTTGACGAAAAAAAAAGATTAAAAGGCGTTAAAATAATTGTGAAATGGTTCAGTGATCATCATAAACATATTTCAAGTTACACTCTTCTATATTTCCATTTTAAGGAGGAGACAGTATGGCCGTACAGAAGCAGCCTTAGTTAACTCTCAAGAAAATAGATTTTACGGTCTTTTAACATCAAGAAACCCAGAGTATAACATATTTTATCAAGAAAATAAATGTTTCGATGAGCTCTTTTAAATTTGTTTTCGTCATTAAGGCTGTTAATTTATTTTGATTTTTATTGTAACTAACGCATTCATGCTGTTTTGAAGTTCTAATACTGATTTTGAACATTAATAATAAAACAAACGCGATTTTAATTGACTGCACGAAAGTAACCATAATTCTTGACTGACAAAAGTGAATTAGACAAAATAATCGTATCAGAAAGAATAAATATTGTGTTTTATAGTCAAGGTATAGTTTTGGAAAATGGTAAAAACGAAATTCTTTGTAATTACATGTTTTTAGATATACATCTAGATGATCTATGAATGACTTAAATATTGAATGAACTATTTTTGCGCGTCGTCAAGATTAATTCATAATAATAGTTTGGCTTTCGATGCTGGATAAACACTGCACCAAGTGCTTTTTTATGAGCCGCAGTGAAAAACTTTCACAGACGGCTCATAAAAAAGCACTTAGTTTAGTGTTTATCTAGCGTCGAAAGCCAAACTATTATTATGAGCCGTCTGTGAAAGGGTTTTTTGTTGTTGTTTTTACAGCGATTCATAAAAAAGCACTTAATTCACTGTTTATCCACCGTCGAAAGCCAAACTATTATTATAGACTTGAAAATTGCTCACACTGAAACCACAGTGTTTTTTTTTTTTGGTGAGAAATTACTCAAAATATAAAATGTCGGGGGGAGGATGAGGCGACATTTCCCATAGGATATTTACACACCGCTAGATGCTCTCCTTTAATGTAAACACGTAATTTGTCACTCTGTATAACAGTAGTTTGGTGTTGTTTTCTGATGTGTGCGGTGACAATAGAATACTTGGTGAAAGATTGACAACAAAATTGTGTGATGATACAACCAAAACTATACTTGTGCCTTGTGCTTTAATATGATATTACATACAAATATCATTTGAGAAAAAATTAATACCTGAAATAATTCTCTCCCGATTTTACCAGTTTTATATTTACACAAAATATGTCATTTAAGATCAAACAGACTGGCTTACTCGTTGGTGTTTCTTTTGGAGTCGTGGTTGTTGGAATTGTCGGGGAGGTTGTTGATCCATGTAACGTATTTTTCACTAAATCTGCTGTAGATGAGATTTTCTCCGTCACACTTTCAGATGTTGTTGTTGTTGTTGTTGAAATAATCGGTGAAACTTTTGAAGAAGTAGAAAAAAGAGCAAATGAAAAATTTCTAACTAAGAATGCTTTCAATACGCTGAATCCTGAATCGATATTGAGTATGACAAATTAAAAAAAATAGGTATAAAATAAATAAATAAATAAATAAATAATTTAATAAATAAATAAATGAATAACTAAATAAATAAATTATAAATAAATGAATAAATATAGATAAATCAATCAGTCAATCAATCAATCAATCAATCAATCAATCAATCAATCAATCAATCAATCAATCAATAGTAAATATATAGATAATAAATAAATGGATTAATAAAAGCAAACCCTTTTGCTGTTCTTTTGTCGTAAAGCGCCTTGAGCATTTAACTAAAGTGGATTATGGCGCTATAAAAATCCCATGTATTATTATTATTATCGTTTAAACATGTTAAAATGCAAGCTTGCCCTTTGTTGACTATACGTCTGGTATATAATCTATATTTGATTATAATTTAATAATTCCCTATATTCACTTTTTATTGGGGTTATAGATTTATTTATTTGTATTGTATTTCGGTGAAAGTTGCATAACTGTATTACCTTCCAAGAAGTGCATTCATCTGATATAACAAAGTAAGATTTATTGGCCAGAGTGACCTAGACTTACCCTTTTCTTTCCCGGCATTTTGGAGGAGTGAACAACAACAGTCCTTGTTTATTCTTTCCAATATTATTATTATGCGTATACAGTCAAACCTGTCTTAGTGGACACCTCTATATAGCAGCCAACCTGTGTATAGTGGCCACTTAAATGATTCCCCTGGAGACAAATCATGTGCTAAAGAACCTGTTTATATCAGTCACCTGTCTATAAAGGCCACAATTTGTGTTCCCCTCGGGTGGCCACTATAGACAGGTTTCACTGTATATGCATTCATTCCAAAATTAGTAATAATGATTAAAAGTAACTTTCAATACGGTGAATCAGGAATGCATAACAATGATACTCTCCAAAAAGAAATACAAATAAAAACAGTTTTGAAAACAGTGAACTAATAAATGAAGAATTTGATTTCAAAACGTGTAAAGAAATGCATTTTCTCCAAAGTTACTAAAGTGGATGTAGCGCGTTCTGCCAGTAAACTTGTCAAATGCACACTGAGAATACAATCTTTAATAGGGTTAGTGGTCGCTACAGGGATTACATAATCCTTCAAACTATTAGTATTTCTGATAAGGTGAGGGAATGATGCATTGAAAACTACTTTAGAAGAAATGTTTACTGTCTTCTACCATAGATCCGTGTTCTTTTTGGACATGATGACTTTTTTTGCTTGTTGTACAGATTTGTACCATTGATCAGTGTTCTTTCGGACCCTTTTTAAAAATATGCCAATTGTTTTTGCCCTCCCTAAGATTTTATCTTGCCAATGCCCCTACATATTATAATACGTTCATCACTCTTCCTCAGATGAAATTGTCTGATAAACAACATAACATCATGAAAGTCAAACTTAATAAAGAAAATATAATAATAATAATAATAATAATAACAATAATAATAATAATAATAATAATAATAATAATAATAATAATAATAATAATAATAATAATAATAATAATAATAATAATAATAATAATAATAATAATAATAATAATAATAATAATAATACATTATAATAATAATAACCAGTTACAGATCTGACAAAGCTATCCTAGAGAGGTAGGCAGAAGAAAGAATCTAGCCATCGGATGGATGATACAAGAAAACCATACGAATCGGTCCTCACTCATGGATACTTGAGGTCTAGAAATGTTGGTGTCGCAGACAAGTCGTTAAAACACTCCTAGTTACAGTACGAAGCCAATGGAAAACTGAACTTTCATCAAATGGAGATGTGTCGGAAATGTTCAACAATATGTATCGGGTTTCGTTCAGGGACGACTCCCTTCCCCACTTTTGTTGTAATGGCCATGATTCCCTCTGACGGCATTTTGAGGAAGCGCCACAGCAGGTTACCAGTTTCAGAGAACAAGGGGGGGGGGGTGGGGGGGGGGTGGGGGGGAGGGGGGGGGGGGGGGGTGGAGGGGAGGGGGGTGGGGGGGGGGGGGGGGTGGGGGGGGGGGTGGGGGGGTGGGGGGGGGGAGGGGGGGGGGGGGGGGGGGGGGGGGGGGGGGGGGGGGGGTGGGGGGGGGGGGGGGGGGGGGGGGGGGGGGGGGGGGGGGGTGGGGTGGGGGTGGGGGGGGGGGGGGGGGGGGGGGGGGGGGAGGGGGGGGGGGGGGGGGCGGGGGGGGGGGGGGGGGGGGGGGGGGGGGGGTGGGGGGGGGGGGGGCGGGGGGGGGGGGGGGGGGGGGGGGGGGGGGGGGGGGGGGGGGGGGGGGGGGTGGGGGGGGGTGGGGGGGGGGGGGGGGGGGGGGGGGGGGGGGGGGGGGGGGGGGGGGGGGGGGGGGGGGGGGGGGGGGGGGGGGGGGGGGGGGTGGGGGGGGTGGGGGGGGGGTGTGGGGTGGGGGGTGGGGGGGGGGGGGGGGGGGGGGGGGGGGGGGGGGGGGGGAGGGGGGGGGGGGGTGGGGGTGGGGGGGGGAGGGGGGGGGTGGGGGGGGGGTGGGGGTGGGGGGGGGTGGGGGGGGGGGAGGGGGGGGGGGGGGGGTGGGGGGCGGGGTGGGGGTGGGGAGGGGGGGGGGGGGGGGGGGGAGGGTGGGGGGGGGGGGGGGGCGGGGGGGGGGGGTGGGGGGGGGGGGGGGGGGGGGGGGGGGGGGGGGTGGGGGGGGGGGGCGGGGAGGGGGGGGGGTGGGGGGGGGGGGGGGGGGGGGACCGTTGATCAACCATCTCCTGTATATGATGATTGAAATTGTATAGCTAAAAATGAAAACCAACTGGATTCCTTGGTCCAAACAGTAGTAAGCGGATTAGTAAGGACATTGTCATGCATTTGGGATAGAAAAATGTGCCAGTCCTGTTTTAAAAAGGGGAAGTTTCAAAACAGTGAAGGAATTCATCTCCTGGTGGAGAACCAAATCAAAGTATCGCGCAGAAAATATGTACAAAGTAACCTAGGAATTCTTGAGGGCTACTGACATAGTCATCCATCAAATTGAAAGGAGATTGGCCCAAAATATCTGAGAAGGGAATAAAAGTTGGCCATCCAACTGAATGCAGTAACATGATAAAAGCCATAGAATACATGGAGCTGATTATCACTGATGAGATATGGCGTGAGGATCATCAACTGGATAGCAGGAATTCGAAAAAGCAGAACAAAACAAGAAAGATACTAACAATGAATGGGGCTGCCATCCTAGAGACTGTGTAGGCGCGGCCTGCTATGTCTTAGAACAGATGGAGGAAGAGTTTATATCAGTAGAGACAGTATTGGTAGCAAAAGTCATTAGAAAAACGTTATCTACAGACAACAGTATGAAAATATGATCAAGCTACAAAGAGAGAACCTTCGAGTATGACTAGAAACACCAACAAATCTTCAAAAAGAGGCAGGATAAATGAAAAAATGATCTAATGGAAAATAAAGTATGCATGCGCCAGTTCTACAGAAAAATGAAGTCCACAAAAATGACAAACGATGGCATGTTGAAGAAGTGGACATTTGCAAGAAAGAGACTGAATCCCTAATCATATGCTGCACAAGATCAAGCCATGTAGAACAAACTACGTGAAGGCCAAATTGATAAAATTCCAAGAAATGCAACAGTGCAATCGTCCTTACCTCTCAGATTGAACAATAAGTCATATTGTGAGGCATGCCCAACGTTTGCTCAGAAGAATTACCAAAAGGAGACATTATAATGTCAGGCAAAATCTTACATTGCCTGGCAGGGTAAACACAATTCCAAAGAAATAAACTTTGGTATGAACATGCGCCTGAGAGCGTTCATGGAGAAATGAAAGCTGATAAGCTATTGTGGGATTATTACATACAGACTGATCATGTGATAAGCTAGGAGACCGATTTCGTGTTCTGAACTCAATAAAGATAAATTTGTCACATAATTGACATCGCAGTCCCAGAGGGATACTAAAGTAAAAATCTAAGGAACATGAAAAGCATTGGGACAGATCAGCACTTTGTAGCCAGAGAAATTCCAAAAGATGTGGAATGTGAGACAAGGATACCAGTGGTGATGGCGTGCATTAGGTACTACTAAACAGCTGGACAGGAACTTAAAACAATCGTTAGTAAACATCATCCATATCTTATACAGAAGACTGCATTGATTAGGAACAGCTAGGCTGCTGAGAAAAGTGCTTGAACTAACAGCAAAACTTTTCCGACTAGAAGTTATGCGTCATAGAATCCTTAGCCAATTGTATGTGGCCTATTGGCAGACCGCTTATATCTCATCTATGAGGCGTAGCGAACACTACATACATAATAACAATAATTAATAAATAAAATAAACATAAAAAAAAAAACTTACCCATTCGCAATTCACACCTGTCCATCCTGGAAAAACAATGACAGGTATGAAGCTCTCCAAGTTTCTTCACACCCAGGCGTTAATTTTGACATCGGTTTTCTGAAGCAAATCTATTTAATTTGCATAAAAACATACTTTGAACCTAAATGAAAGGAACTTTAAGAAAAGTGATGTAATCGTAATGCTTTAAAAAAAAAAAACGTGCGTATGCGATATTTATTAACATAATAAGACTTTGTCACTTCAAAAAGATACGCGAAATCAAAAACACTCCCTCGTATACAGTGTTGTTGATTTAGATTAGTTCACTGAAATGTTTGAATACTTATATTTATGTCAATAACGTCTTAATATCGTCACAATTATTCTGATATATTACTCTTAGTTGTATTTCCTTTAATTAGAGTGCTGTGTAGTGCGTGTTTTGTGCGTGCGGCGCTGTGTGTGTGGTGTGTGTGTGTGTGTGTGTGTGTGTGTGTGTGTGTGTGTGTGTGTGGTGAAATTTGTAAGCGTCGTGTGTGAATTGTAAGCTGTTGTGTGTGAAATATCTCCGTGTCGAGTGATGTCAATTAGGTGGTAGATTGTTTTGCACAATGTCAACATCAGAATGGTACATGCTTTAGTTTTAATCAATCCTAAATATGGATTAATGATATGGAAAACAGTATTATTTACATAATTGATTGAACTTGGCTGTCAAATATAAAATAAGTAATTCGTTCTTTCAAATTTCTACCCTGCCGGTGGATTTGTCTCAACAATGAAATCCATATACTTAAAATTGCAACCATAGGCCTATTTAGCGGGTTACACCGGCATTGTGTAACATTCAAGTTTGTTCCAAGTCATGGTTTTTCCGTATTGGCGATGTACGTATAATATATTCTTACATTTTATTTCGTATAATGTCCCAACCCATCAAACCCACAAACCCACCAATACATGTACACACCTACACGCACACACACACCCCCACACACATACAAACACACACATACAAACACAAACACAACCCCTACACACACACACACACACACACACACACACACACACTACACACACACACACGACACACACACACACACACACACACACACACACACACACACACACACACACACACACACACACACACACACACACACACACTTTTTCTCTACCTTTTCTTTCATTCTTCATTCCTCCTCCATTGATCCCTTCTTTTAATTACTTTCTCTCTTTCTCTGCCTTGCTATTGTTATCTCATTCTGATGTGGACCTCGGCGTACCTTACAAACTTTTCGTTTACCCATACAACAAAAAAAATCAAGCCTCGTTAGCCTGTTCTACGCGGGGAACTAAGGTGTGCCGGCAGTGCCGCATATTAAATCTATATGGGAATTACAGAATCTCGGAGCAGCGCCGTAATTTCACAGTCATACACTGATCATATTTACAACGTGAACGTGCTCCATACAATGATCAGGAAAATGATAGTATTATGCGTAAAACTTTATTTTTAACCAGTCTCAACAGCCCTTATACTTCAGTGTGTCTCATTAACAACGAAAAGGTAAAATCACAAATGTGCCACTTTTGCTACAGTCAATATAGCATCAGACCCTCTTCCTGTAAAAGTGACACAATTGTGATTCCACCCTTTTGTTGCTTGCAAGATATCTCGATATCAAAACAAGGAATTTGAACACAACAAAACTTCATTTGAAAGCTAAAACTTTGCCGTTTAGATTGACGTAAGCATGTGTCACAGCAATATATTCTAACTGTCAAAGAGGGCGCTTTTCACTTGTACAATTTTTTGAGAAGTGCTGCAGCATGTCTCAAAAATTGTGCAAGTAAAAAGCTCTCTCTTTGGCAATTAGAAAATACTCTTGTGACATGATGCTTATATACATCAACGTCAAGGGCAAAGTCTCACCTTTTAAATGTAAATTGTTTTGTTCAATTTGCTCGTTGTAATCTTGATGTTTATTTAAATAAGAAAGGGTGAAATTACAATTGTGTCACTTTTAATGCACTTCCTTGTAAAAGTGACACAATTGTGATTCCACCCTTTTGTTGTTTACAAGACATCTCGAAATCAAAACAAGCAAATTGAACAAAACTAACGTGATTTGAAAGCTAAGACTAAGCTCTTGACGTTGATGTAAGCATAATGTCACAAGAGTATTTTCGAATTGCCAAAGAGGGCGGTTTTCACTTGCACAATTTTTTAAGACACACTGTATATGGGAGTCTGGAAACTTAAATTTGAAGAACAGTTTTCTTCGTTCTGATTTTGGGAATGGGATCGGGGTAACTAAAAGACCGATTTATGAACTTAGAGACTTATCAACTGGCTGTGATTCATAAGAGGGGATACAACATACAAATTTGAAGGGGGTATAAGAAGCATCCAATTTTATTTACCCGGTATACGGCAACCTCGATGACCATATGGAATAACGCTGTTCCTTCTGCACTTCTTCAACCAAATTGTCCATCGGGTCAGCTTAGGGATAGTTTGCACCAACGTGCCGCTGCCTGTTTCTTTCATACCACATCGATGTAGCATTGGTAAGGTGTAATTTAAATCATAGCCATCCGAGCACGTGCCTTCCGTGATTCGGCAGTTCGATGGACTGAAAATTAGTTTAATTACAGAATTTTACACAATTTAACATTGTGGAGCTTCAAGTAAAAAAAAGAATATCAAACTGTGATATCTAAGCTACATAAGGCTGCCTGAATGGACAAATAAACATCATAGAACACAAAATTTGAGAAAATTATGCTGCCATTGGCAAGGGAAGTATGAATACACTCATGCTCATAATTATGGAATACTTTAGAGACAATTTAGAAGTTGCCGTTTTTCCGTGAACGGTACATCTGGGATTAATATTTGCTCACCCCAGGTGAAACAATTATAATCTTAGTATTTCAGAACTGCTGAGCATTTTGTAGCGTCCGACTCGGCGCTAAAACCTGTGTTTAAAATGGCAGTATTCAGAATGTTGCTGAGTCACGTGGTGGTTACGTGCGTTATCAGACTTGTAACAGACAATTCTGATGTTGATTTAATAAGTGGCATTAGATTAAAAATTATCATTTTTTGTGTTGTATTTTTAATTAATTTAATTTAATACTTTTTTTCATGATTTTTTGGTAGATTTTTTCAAAAATAAATATATAATTGTTATTGCGGTCAAACGTATTTTATTTGTTTACTTTAGTCATCTCACGAAATCCAAAAATTGCTTCACATACTACGTTTTTGTGAAATAAACACTTGTCTTGAAAATTTTGGACGATAAAGGAGAAAGAACTTAAGTTTCAACAAAATATTCCATAATTATGAGCAGGAGTGTAAATATCACACGTGAATTATGTATAAGGTGTACTCTTAATTGTAACAAAGCCGTTTATGGGGGAAATTGACATGGTGAAACTGGGTACTCATAAATTTTCACTCTTTTAAAGCTCTTGTTTTGCAAAACATGAAAACAATTTTCCTTGGCTTAATGTTTAGACATGGCCCTAGGAAGCAGGGGTGCTGGGGGTGCTGCAGCAGCCACAGAAATTTTTCAGGATGTGCACCCCCTGCGAAAAGACGTGTACGTCTATTTTTGTTCAAATTTGGCCGTGAACAATGTGTGAAAATTTATTTTGGCCGTGAAAAAATTTTTGGCCGCGAAAACTTCCCGCCCCCCCCCCGAGCGACTTTTAGGCTGTTGATTTGGCCTCGAATTTGGCCGTGAAAAATTATTTTGGCCGCGAAAATATATATCTCGGTACCTCGGTGAAAAAATCGGTCCCAGAGCCCTGTGTTTAGACCTTGTCGGAGACACTTGCAGCATGTGTGATTATATTGCTCAGATCTTTTTAAACTGTGGTCATTCATGAATACCTTCAATGAAAACCAATCTGATTGAAACTAGCAGCGATATTCGCTGCTTTTTAAAGGCAGGGGATCTCTTTTGCATGCCTAAAAATTAACATTGTGTAAATACAATGCCATTTAGAAGAAAATGCCATCTGGGAACCTTTAGCAAAATATAGGAGCTAGAAACTCAGTTTTAGTGGAATTATAGTGACCTTTAAACTCAGATTTGAATTTTTTTCTCGCGAGAAAAAAATTCCTACCATAGAACGTATACTAAACGGCTATTGTTTTTCTTTTGCATTTTTCAAATTCTAGGCAATCACTGACCCTCAGACTTCACAGACATGCCCTTCATCAATAGCCTGAGGGCATGGGTTATCTTTTCCTGGTCTGCAGGGATGTTTGCAAATGAGATCCACTGCCTTTAAAGGCCATGTCTTAAAGATTGGGTTCTTGATTTCCACACCTCAAAATGATCTTATCAAGGAACTAAGATAAAATCACCAATAATGAAAAGATTTAGTGTGTGTAGAAAATGGAGATTGTCAAAAAATGAGAATTACAAAACAGGGATTGGATCCTCGTTTTCAAGCCCTGTTTTTCCCCGTAATATGCCGAGGATGTTTTAAAAGCAAAAAGTACATTAAATCAAATCTGAGTGTTTTGTCCCTTGCTTCCTTTCAGCAAAGTAGGATAGAGGTACGATTCATTGGGTGATTTCAAGTTCGGTGTTGGTGTTGGTGTTGAGGAAACAAAATCGTTTGCTAAACCGAGCTCCAACACCGAGTTCGGTTTAAGCAGACGATACCGATTGCACTATCGATCACATAACACCGAGTGACGTCACGCGATTCATGGCGTTCGCTGAAAGTTACTGAGTACGCCCCGACGGCCGAAATTTTTGGACAAATGTTACAATAATGACACCAAATCAATACTGCCAGCAAAAAAAAACTTGTATAAATCTGAAAGGCAAGTTACTTTTCTCTATTCCTATATGGAATAGAAGTTCAATATCAATCTGACTGACGAATTATGTAAGTTTTTAAGGGGAAAAGGTACTTTCAGCGGTTGCGTCGCACGGTGAAGCTTCTCCATAGCCAACACACACACCCATGTTCGTTCTGTAAATAACAAGACTAACACCAACACCAACACCGTACTTGCAGTCACAAATTTCCTAAACTCTAGGGTTTAGTGTTGATGAATGGGGAAACTAAACGTAAATCACAAACACCAACCACGGTACTCGGTTCAGCACACGATATTCAACACCAGCGACAACACCAACTACAGGAAGTACGTCATAATTTTCGAGGTCAACCCCGACACCAGGCCTGACTTCAAGTACGGTGTTATAGCCGGTGTTAGTGTTCTTACAACACCAACACCAGATTTCAACACCGAACTTGAAATCACCCATTGTGTATCTATCAAAAAATAAATGACGTCACATTTGAATTTCCGGATTTGAACGTTTTGTTTGTATGTTTTTGCTTTTTACTAGCTCAAAATTTGGATAAAAACGGCATTCTTATACCACAAAAGCAATCACAAAATTGAAGTTTCGAAGTGTAACGTAGGGGCTTTATTACAATATTTACACTGATTTTATGTGTACCGGTAGCTTGCTGATAAAGTATTCGTGATGATCGGTGAAAAAAAAATGAATACACACTTTATATACAAAGTACGTTCATTCAAATACATGTGTGTCACTCAAATTATAATTTCGAAGACAAGTATACTTACCTGAGATGACGATTACAACGAAAAGCGCAACGTAATGTGAAGCCAAAATACGCAGTGCTTCATGTGAAAAAGACATTTTCCCCATGTAGCTCGACGTAATAGTAGTGTACGTATATACTTCCAATACGACAGCAATTACATTTTGTCAGTTATGAAAAAAGCACTTTCACGGGTACTTGCTTTCTTTAGTTCACTGACTTCAATTACTTAAATTTCTGCATGTGATGCCAACGCATCGCGACGCACGGATATGATAACTATGCCAACACACGCCGGCTAAGCCGTTCAAAATTTCCATCACTCTGATGCATCAAATGTGTATCAAACAAATAATTAATTATTTAATTCTGTAGTACATCAACATAAGCGATAGTAACATAACTTAGCGGTAGTGGCATATACAGGCAGTGGTATAGAACTAACAAAACATGTGGTACAAATATGGTACAAATGTATGGGGATTAATATATTTGTACATTTGTACCAAATATGGTACAAATGTAAGGGGATTAAAATAAATGTACAAATGTTATCAGATTGATCACAAATGTAAGGGGATTAAAATAAATGTACAAATGTTATCAGATTGATCGTGTGAACCAACTGTAGGTAGGTTTCGCATGGGCTTAATACAGACGTCACATGTTTAATTCTAGATAAAATGGACATTCCTAGGCCCCTTACAAAATTGAATCAAATGTAATGACCGTTACTCTGTCTCTCTAGATGGCGCTCGTCCACAAAGAGCTATTATGGCTCCAGAATAGCTCCGAATAGGGAAACGCGTTGTAGGAGCCTGGGAGGTCCCACACACGTCTTCACACAGAAATGTTGACCTACGACAGTTGGTGTGTATGGGCACTCTGACCTGAAATGGTAGTCCATATAAGCGCTCCCGCACACATACACACATACACACACGCACACACACACACACACACACACCCTGTCACAATGCTGTTTCTGTCTGCGGGTATTGATTTTGTTTGCAGATGGGCTTCTTTCTTTCAATTCCCTCGAATCAGTTGAACTTCGGTGTTTCAACGATTTACAAAATGGGCGGCACGATTAATTCTGGCAAAGTTTCTCGTTGACACCCTCTCAACCACTTCTTTTTACTGAACTCACTACACTGGCTTCCCTTGAAACAGAGAATAATTTTCAAACTACTCTTGTTTGTCTAAACATCAATACCAGGCTCCAGCAGTACTTACGCAATTGGTCTGAATATATACACCACCAGTATCACTTAAGCCCGTCACGCTAGTGACCCTCTCCGTCTCACCTCTCCCTCAGGTTACTCGCACATTAGGCCGGTGATAGAACATTTACTGTGTCAGCTTCAAAATACCTGGAATGATTTGCCACTTTACAATAAGACAGTCTTCATTCAATACCTATTTTTCAAAAGAGGCATTAAAAACCCATCTTTTTTAAGCCGAGTTTGTAGTTTTAGGATTACATAGTCTGTATACAATTTGTAAGCGCTTTGGGCCTATATGGGAAAGCCGCAGTATAAGTGCATAATAATATAATATAATAATAATAATATAATATAATAATAATAATAATAGAATAATAATATTTTTTTAGACCGAGACTCAGGCGCTTCGTATCCTAAGGCCGCTTTCTATCGACAAATGGAATAGAATTTCCCCGTGAACCGCTCGCTTTTGGCTGCGCTCGCTCACAGATTACTTTACAATTAATTTTGGGAGATTGCATATGCTTAACACCGCACAACCCTTCCCCCCCCCCCAAAAAAAATAAAATAGGGGGGGGTTGATTCTGTTGGCCAACATTACCAACACAATTTATAGTTGTCTGTTTAGTTTAGACTTCGCGTGTCTTCTGTCACCCCATATTCTCATCTGCCGCTTTGTTGCTTGTTCTTTTATTTGCCTTATAATAACATCACAATTTTATATACATACAGGAACAATATAATACATGAATATACGGCTGTAGCCCATTTCAGCTGCCACTGTAATTGTGGCGCTGGTCTTCCATGGCGCCAGTTTATAAAATGTGCAAAATATAATGGATGTAATAAAACAGTATGTGACCGTACCGCGAAACCCCAACAAAGTGCACACACAAGACGATAAGAAAATTCGTTAAATAGTGAAATTACGGTGGAAGAACATGAAAACTAAAATGGTTCTTCAGAGTTAAAGGGGCTGGATAGATAATCAAATTTTTGCCTAGTGAAAGCTAAAACATCATATTCTTTCACCCAAAGAACTAATTTTCTTTCAGATTGTTCTGTTCAGAAAATAAGGTGCACTCACAGGGGCATCGCGCGAAGGCAGGCTCACATTATTATTTACACAAGCAAATGAGAAACAAAGAATCATGTTAACTATCTCAAAGACACACACACAAGAAGACAAAAAAATAATACATTATATACAAAATTATCAAGTTAGAATTTAGGAAGTAAACAAAAATGTGACTTTTTGACTAAGTTATTCTTTAAACGCGTGTAAACGTGTGGTAATTGACCGCAAATCACGGGATAATGTGAACATTAGTTTCATGACAAAACCAATTGAAGTCAATATGGGAATGCACTGGATTTTATTTATTGGCATTTAAAATTGGAGAAAGCGGCCACATTTTTTCAGTCCATCCAATCCATTATTTACCTGGAATCCATGGACTTTCAGGTGTAACAGATAATTAATTTATCCTTATAGAACAGCACTAGACACTTTATTGAAACGATGTACACCACCACACAACACACACACACACACACACACACACACACACACACACATAACACACACACACAACACACACACACATACACTACACACACACACAACACACACACACAACACACACATACACACACAGACACACCAGAACACAGACACACACCTCACAGACACACAACACCACACACACACATACCACATACACACACACATACAAACACACAACTACACACACATACACACACACTACACACACACGCCACACACACATACACAACACACACACTTGATGCGCGACGCCACAGCCGCCACACATACACACATAACACACAACGCCAACACAATAGCGCGCGCCACAACGTGCCGCGGCGGCGCGCGCCGCGCGCGTGTT